>QANX01002325.1:320990-352781 GCA_003254975.1 Ochetophila trinervis | reverse complement strand
TTTTTAAAGTTAAAATCTGTATTTTAATGAATTTCTAAATTGAAGTTAAAATCTCAAAATCTCAAAATTTTTATAATATTTTTTATTTATGATGCCCAAAATCATTCAAAACACAACTTGACAATGTTATTAGTGCATGTTCAATTTTTTAAAAAAATATATATTTTTAAAAAGATATAGTTAGAAGTTTTTTACATCTTACATTTAAAATAAATTATTGGAAAAAATTATTTTTTTTCAAAATTTTATAATAATTATTACATTTTTAACAATTTAAAAATATTTTTAATAATAAAAATTTTTGTGCAGTGTATGATGCAGTAGAATATAAGAATATATCTTGCATTAATAATGAAAATAAATGTTATCTTTTTTACTATTATTACAAAATTGCCATTAATCCATATTTGCTACCATTCTTTGCAAAAAAAAATGAAGGATGGCAATTTTGTAATAAAATATAAAACTTAAAGACTTTCTAAATCGTTGTCAATCAACTGCAAAAGGTTAATGAATGCTACGTGTCAATCAACTGCAAAAGGTATCTACTGATGATAGCTTGGCTGCCAAGCATCTTTTTAGTTCAGTTTGAATTTTTTCAAGTAAATTAGGGTTATATTATTTATTTATAAATCAATATTATTCATTATATCTAAGAGCTGGAAGCTTATTTAATCAGTGAACTCGAAATCACTCAAATGCTTGGAAAAAGAGAAATTGCCAACGATTGTAAGTTGCAATACCATAAAGATTAACATGAACATATAAAAAAAGAAAACATTAAAATAACTTTTAATTGGGATGAGATAAATGAAAAACGATCCCATTCAAAATATTAGTCAATACGCTTAAATGGTTATGTGACTTAAATGATAATTTAGTAGTAGCTTTGAATTTGTTGCGGGGTTTTTTTCAATAGGCTAGAAAGGTCATGGGTCTCAATTAAAGGTGGTAGGGCAATAGAGATCTCCAAGCTAGCTTTTACATGGAGAAAGTCATGCCATAAAGTTTTATGATGACGGGGCAAGCTCACATAGCCTTGGTAAGACGAGGATAAAATAGTATTGTCAAGAGTGTAAAAAAATAAAAAATATATAGTCTTTAGTTTAAAAGGATAATTATTAGAGATGTGTAAATAAAATTCTATATTGGTTAAATATAAATCTTGAATTATTTATTTTTTTCGGTTAGCTTTTTAAGGTCCAACTCCAGATTTTTAACAAAAATTTCAGTTTTACATTACTAAGAATAATAGATGATTTATTAGAAACATGACTAATTATTTTGTAATTATCCAAAACTACATGAGTGTGCAAATGAAACATCCACTATATATTATATATTTCATCATTTCCCAAAAATTAATATTTTTTTTTATCTGAAGTAATCTTTGGCAAAAGCAATATTAACATAGTTTTTAGTGCTCATGGTTAATTAAATTTCAGGAGAGTATTGAGAAATAATACAGACTATAAACGAGTAATAATAGGAAATTGGTTGATGAATCAAAAGTTAATGCTTCTGTATTTGAAAATTTATGAAAATACTATATTTCATTCGGCCTTTAGCACTATTTAATTTGGACGACAATTAATGACAATCACTTTTCATATTTACATGAAAACGAAATATCAAATAAATATAGAAAAATAATATACAAACAATGTAAAATGAACAATCTTTATTTCAGTCCACTTTCTGCGAGTTTTATTTTTTCTTTCCTTTTTCCAAAGAAAGCATTTAAATCCAAGGATTAAGAAAGCAACATTATTAGATAGGCTTTTGGTAAACTATAAAGCACCCCATCATCTATTTGAAGAACTCCATAACCCAAAAATTAGAGACAAAGCATTCAAATCTGATGCCACTAAATCCAGCAGCACTTGCCAGGGCCAGGAATTCTTCTGTGCTTCTCTCTTTCCCTCCATGGCTCTGTGTCATCATAAGCACATCAATCTGTGAGGTGGTCTTCACAGCAGTGCTAGTCTCTGCCATAACTGGAAGAAGTGCTTCCACAACAATCACTTTTCCATTGTCTGGTATAGCCTTGTAGCAATTCTTCAGCAGCTTTAAGCAGTTCTCATCACTCCAATCATGAAGTATCCACTACAAAATTGTATACCACAATTCCATCAGAATTTCATACAAATCAAATAAAAGAAAGAAAACAGCAGCCCAACTTCAGAAACTCGCCTTCATAAAAATGGCGTCCCCGCTAGGAACACTAGAAAACATATCTCCTCCTACATGCTCCACACCTGGAACATATATATATATATATATATATAGCTGTGTCAAGTAATCTATAAGCTACATATATAGTTTTCAGATTGAGAATCCAAATTAATGTATACCTGGATAAGCAGGGGCGTGCTTTATAACACGAGGCAAGTCAAAATTAATACCCTTGATATTTGGGTATTTGGAAGTGATCAAGTTAAGGGTCACTCCCAGGCCACCGCCAACATCAACAAGTTGTTTAAGAGACTCAAAACCTCTGTAAAAATTCAGGACCTTCTTAATCACAATAGTAGTATGGTTGTACATAGCAGTGTTGAAAACCTCATTAAACTTGGGGTCCAAGCCTGGATACTCAAAGGCGTGCGTTCCATGAACCCTGTTAAAAGGAATTCCTCCTTCAAGAACTGCATCTTTTAGTTGAGACCTGCATTCGAATAATGTAACATTATTTAAGAAGACAAATTGTGCAGGTCGGATATATTATTTTTCTGACACAGTAGAATATGTGATTTAGGGACGTGGAGTGGATTATTAAAATATTACTTTGGTTAGGAAAAGTAGTAGAAAAGCATTAAAAAAGAGAAAAGAAATAGAAAGGAAGCGATAGAGAAAATAAACGAAACAGACCGGTTGGTTAAGAAGACATTATCTTGAATGAGTGCCATCAAGGGGCCCAAAGAAACACCATCTTTGTCGGTGACGAAGAACTTGGAAACAGGAGCAAGACTGTATAGCCTCTGCAAAGACCCATTATCTTCAGCAGCAACAGAGCATCTGAGAACAGAGTGGCTGGCCAAGAGCCTGAGGATGCGATCCAGCATAATAGGTGCTTCAGGATTTTTAGTGGGCATCTGGGCTGCAATATCTGAGGAAGAGAGCTTGGACCCTGGACCTGCTTTGGCTATAATATCAAAAACGCCAAGCTCAATTGCGGATTGCATGGACATGGACAGCACAGAGGACGTGACGATCTGATTGGCAGAGCAGATGCTTTCTTCTTCTTCTTCATCCCTCCTTGCATAATCGCCATGGACTTTTGGGTTCAGGTGGTGTTCTACTTCCAGCAGTGAGGACGCCATTAGAGTTTAGGTTGAGAGAGCTCTATGTTTAAGTTTGTGGTGAAACTTTAAATGGTGAATTAATTGTTGTATTTCATAGTACTTTGTATAGAGAATGAATGTCGGAAGAAGCCCAAGTGGCCCTCGTGGCGAAAAGTAAACCAAAAGAAAAAAAAAAAAAAAAAATTAGAGAAAAATGAAAAAGGATAAAAGCGCCCTAACAGTAACAGCATAATTTAATCATTCCTCTCTCTCTCATCGGCTCTTTCAACCAAACCATAATTTCCAACTACTCGTTTATTGACCAAACCAAACCATATAAGTTAAAGTTTTTTTCTAATATTTATTGATGCCAAGTTACTTTTCAAAAATTACAGGTCATGTGATTTGAAAAAGGATAAAAGTTCCCTCACAGTATCAGCATAATTTCATCATTCCTCTCTCTCATTGGCTCTTTCAACGAAACCATAGTTTCCAACTACTCCACCATCGACTAATTGTGAAGTTTTGTTGTATAAGTCAAAGTTTTTTCGTAACATTTTTTTATGTTAAGCTACCATTCTTTTGTCCCTATCCTGGACGTCGAAGTTGAAAATCAGAGCTAGGTGAATAAGGAAAAATAAAAAAATAAAAAATTGAAAGACGTCAACTTTGTAATAAAATTGAAATTTAAGATTTTTTAAATTGAAGTTGTTTATAAAGAGATGAACGAATGCTACGTGTCAATTGCAAAAAGGCCGCGTCGACTGATGGTAGCTTAGCTGCCACGCAACTTTTATTTCAGTTTGAAGGTTGTCGATCTTATTATGGTTTATTTTTGGAAAGAAGCATTCATTTCAATTACAAAGAGCAGAGCAAGAAATCAAATCGAAAGCATTTTGATAAGTAAGAGGTTCTGGGTCTGCTTAAAGAACTCCTTAACCCAGGAGGGAAAGACACAGCTTTCAAATCTGACGCCGCTAAATCCAGAAGCAATTGCCAGAGCACGGAATTCTTGTTTGGTCCTCTCCTTTCCTCCTGGGTTTTAAGTCATCATCATAACCACATTGGCCTGCGAGATGCTTTTCACTGCAGCACTTGTCTCCGGCTTAACTGGAAAAATTGCATCCGCAACAATCACTTTTCCGTTATCTGGAATTGCCTCGTATCAGTCTCAACAGCTTTATGCATTTCTCATCGCTCCAATCGTGAAGAATCCACTGCACAGAAATATTAACAAAATTTCATTAATTGTAAGAAACTCAAAACAACCAAATATATATAATATATAATGCTTAGTTTGTTGGAAATTTGCAAAATTAATCATTATTATCACCTTCATGAAAATGGCATCCCCGCTTGGAACAGACACAAACATATCTCCTTCAACATGTTCCACACCTGCAACAAATATATACATGAAAAATAAAATAAAATAAAAAAGTTACCTACTTAATTACCATATCTGAATTATAAAAAAAAAAATTAAGTTGATGATATATATAGGAAAAGTCATACCCGGATATGAAGGGGCATGTTTGATGACATGAGGCAAGTCGAAATTAATGCCCTTGATATTTGGGTACCTGGAAGTAATATTCTTTAGGGTCACCCCAAGACCACCACCGACATCAACCAGTTGTCTGATGGGCTCAAAACCCTTGTAAACCTCCAGTATCTTCTTTATGGCAATGGTTGTGTGATTGTACATTGCAGTGTTAAAAACCTGGTTGAATCTGGAGTCCACTCCTGGATACTCAAAGGCGTGCATTCCATGGACCCTGTTGAATGGTATTCCACCTTCAAGAATTGCATTTTTCAGTTGGGACCTGTGCTTTGTGTAACAATATTAATTTAATCAGTTTTAGATAATAAAAAATTATCATAATTATTTATTTAAAGTAGATGTAGGTGATGGAATATTTACCTTATTTTATATTTTATTTATTTACCTAAACAATAAAGTTGTTTTTTGGACGCTAACCGGATTTGGTTAAAAAACCAAATTACGCACAGGACAAACACAAGAGTTGACGTTAGAATCTAGATTTATGTAAACAACAATCACACCGCTAGAGCTTAATTGTCTTAAATGAACTTCAACTAAAAATGGAGGTCAAAGCTTAGTATATGATTCAAATCCTTGTAAATGCCAAAGGAAACATGATCTAGAAAGTATGTTACGTGATTATTAAACTAGAGGATATGTTTGGACCGTGTGATTTTTAAGAGTCAAAACAATGGAATGATCAATTCTGAAAAAACAAAAAAGAAAAAAATTACAATATTGAGCATAATAAGTAGACAAGTTGTAAAACAGAGCAAACCAGCTAGCTAATTGGACTTTATCTTATGTGAGAGACATCAAAAGGGCCAAGGAAACACCATGTTTGTCGGTGACAAAGAACTTGGACACAGGAGCAAGACTGTATAGCCTCTGCAAAGAGGCATCGAAATCATTGGCATCAGCAGGAACCACACAGCAATTGAGCAGTGGCAGGCCAAGAGCCTGACGATGGAGTCCAACATGGTGGGTGCCTCAGCGTTGGTGGTGCCCAAGTGGGCTGAAATCTCTGTTGGAAAGAGCTTTACCCCTGGACCTGCCTTGCCTATGATATCGAAAACTCCAAGCTCGATAGCGCATTGCGATGACATGGGCAGTGCATTTTGAAAAGATTGATTGATAATTTATTTTTTCTACTTGACAATTAACATAATAATATTGCTTGCCAATATGATATATTTACTATAAAATTTTCGGCTTCCATACTATCTCAATTTATATATATATATATGTATGTATAATATTCAATTTTTATGCAAATTATAAGAAAAATGAAATAAATTTGTATATTTAAATGGTAAATATATTAACTCAATTATTCAATCATATACTTCCGGGACAGACCAAGAATCTTATACTTTCTGATAATAATACTTCTTCCACATGCATTCGAACACCGATCTTTCTACAATATATGTACACTACTATCTATATTATATATTAAAATTTTACTTCTTTTAAATTTTTTTTAGTTTTTTTCTTTTATTTTTTTCCTGTTCATTAAACATTTTTATATATTATATATATATATATTTTTTTTTTTTAAACTTAAATATATATTTGGATAAATATCTAAAACTGAAGTTGAAATATAAAAATAATAACAAAATTTGTGATTTATCTTTTTTAGCTCTTCCATATTCTAATTCTCTATTTTTTTCACTACATATAATATTTTTTACCTATGTTTATATTATATTATTTTATTCTTACTCTTTTAAAATTTTTAAAATTGAAAGATTTTTTTAAAGCATCTCTAATGGAGAATGTGTATTGTTATATATACGACATATAAATAGACATTTTTTAAATCTATATAGCATAAATACACAATTCTATATAATATATTAAAACTCTACTCCTTCCAAAAATTTTTTCAGTTTTTTTTCTTTATTTTATTCCAGCTCATTCAACATTTATATATATATATATATATATATATATATATATATCCTTTTCTTTTTAAACTTAAATATATATTTGGATAAATATCCAAAACTAAGTTAAAATCTAAAGATAATAACAAGATTCATTATTTATCTTTTTCACTCTTCCCTATCATAATTCCCTACTTTCTTAACTACATATAATATTTGCTATCGATATTTATATTTTTTTATTCTTAATTCTTACTCTTTCAAAATTTTTAAAAAAAAAAAATTCATCCATTGAAAGATTTTTTTAGAGCATTTTCAATGAAGAATGTGGATTGGTGCATATATGGCATATAAATAGACATTATTTAAATCTATGTGGCATAAATACACAATTAATTCAAAAATTATTCTCCAATGGTAATGTGTATAAATGTTATTTATAGTTATTAATTAACTTTATATTCTATTAAGCATTTTTAATTTTTTAACAAATTAATTTTTTAAAGAAAATATTATTTTTTTAAAAACTTGACAATGTCTGACAGAGCCACTAGAAGTAGACATTCACATTGACAATGTCAATGCCGCGTCAGCTCGACATTCATTATACACATTACCATTAAATACTATTTTTTCAAAATAATATATATGTGCTTACGTGGGATGTTTATTTTAACAATTAACATTTTATTGGAGATGCTCTTATATTGTAGTTTTTTTTCGAGTATTTTTCCTGCTCATTGAACATTTATATATATATATATATATATTAAATTAAAATATATATTTGGATAATTTTTGTAATCAAAAATAAAACTTAATGACTTTTTAAATCGTTGTTTATATTAAAGATGAATGAATGCTACGTGCCAATCAACTGCAAAAGGTGGCTCCTGAAGGTAGCTTGGCTGCCAAGCATCTTTTTCGTTCAGTTTGAATTTTTTAAAGGAAAATCTGCACTTCTTGTGGGTTGTATTATTTATTTATGAATCAATATTATTCATTAGATCTAAAACCTGTAAGCTTTTTTATTCAGTTTACATATTGTATATGATGAACTCGAAATTACTCAAATGTTTGGAAAAAGAGAAATTGCCAACGTTCGTAAGTTGCAATACCAAAAAGATTAACTTAAACATATAAGAAAAGAAAACATTAAAATTACTTTTAATTGGGATGAGATATATGAAAAACGATTCCGTTAAAACTATTAGTCAATACGCTTAAATGATTAAGTGACTTAACTGATAATTTCGTAGCTTTGAATTTGTTGCCGGGTTGTTTTCAATAGATAATTTATTAGAAACATGAGTAATGCTATTGTAATTATCCAAAACTACATGAGTGCAAATGAAACATCCCCTATATGTTATATATTTCATCATTTCCCAAAAATCAGCATTTTTTTACCTGAAGTAATCTTTCCCAAAAGCATTGAATATTAACATATTTTTCAGTGTTCATGGTTAATTAAATTTCAGGAGAACATTGAGAAAGAATACAAGCTATAAACGGATAAATAATAGGAAACCGGTTGAGGAATCAAAAGTTAATGCTTCTGTTTTTGAATATTCATGAAAATACTATTTCATTCAGCTTTTAGTAACCATTTAATTTAGACGACAATGACAATTACTTTTCATATTTAAATAGAAGTCAAATATCAAATAAATTTAGAAAAATAATATGCACATAAAATGAGTAATTTTTATTTCAGTCCACTTTCAACAAATATTATTTTTTCTTTTCTAAAGCATTTCAAATCCGATCCACTAAATCCAAAGATTAATAAAGCAACATTATCAAATAGGCTTTCGGTAAATTATAAAGCACCCCGTCATCTATTTGAAGAATTCCATAACCCAAAAATTAGAGAAAGCATTCAAATCTGATGCCACTAAATCCAGCAGCACTTGCCAGGGCCAGGAATTCTTCTTTGCTTCTCTCTTTCCCTCCAGGGTTCTGTGTCATCATAAGCACATCAGTCAGAGAGGTGGTCTTCACAGCAGTGCTTGTCTCTGCCATAACTGGAAGAAGTGCTTCCACAACAATCACTTTTCCATTGTCTGGTATAGCCTTGTAGCAATTCTTCAACAGCTTTAAGCAGTTCTCATCACTCCAATCATGAAGTATCCACTACAAAATTATGTACCAGAATTCCATCAGAATTTCATACAAATCAAATAAAAAAAAAAAACAGACAGCAGAACATCAGAAACGCGCCTTCATAAAAATGGCGTCCCCGCTAGGAACACTTGAAAACATATCTCCTCCTACATGCTCCACACCTGGAACATATATATATATATATATATATAGCTGTGTCAAGTAATCTATAAGCTATATATATAGTTTTCAGATTGAGAATCCAAATTAATATATACCTGAAGCAGGGGCATGCTTTATAACATGAGGCAAGTCAAAATTAATACCCTTGATATTTGGGTATTTGGAAGTGATCAAGTTAAGGGTCACTCCCAGGCCACCGCCAACATCAACAAGTTGTTTAAGAGACTCAAAACCTCTGTAAAAATTCAGGACCTTCTTAATCACAATAGTAGTATGGTTGTACATAGCAGTGTTGAAAACCTCATTAAATCTGGGGTCCAAGCCTGGATACTCAAAGGCGTGCGTTCCATGAACCCTGTTAAAAGGAATTCCTCCTTCAAGAACTGCATCTTTTAGTTGAGACCTACATTCGAATAATGAAACATTAAAATGTTACTTTGGTTAGAAAAAGTAGTAGAAAACCATTAAAAAAGAGAAAAGAAATAGAAAGCAAGTGATAGAGAAAAGAAACGAAACAGACCAGCTGGCTAAGAAAACATCATCTTGAATGAGTGCCATCAAGGGGCCCAAGGAAACACCATCTTTGTCAGTGACGAAGAACTTGGAAACAGGAGCAAGACTGTATAGCCTCTGCAAAGACCCATTATCTTCAGCAGCAACAGAGCATCTGAGAACAGAGTGGCTGGCCAAGAGCCTCAGGATGCGATCCAGCATAATAGGTGCTTCAGGATTTTTGGTGGGCATCTGGGCTGCAATGTCTGAGCAAGAGAGCTTGGACCCTGGACCTGCTTTGGCTATAATATCAAAAACGCCAAGCTCAATTGCGGATTGCATGGACATGGACAGCACAGAGGACATGACGATCTGCAAGGCAGAGCAGAAGCTTTCTTCTTCTTCTACTTCATCCCTCCTTTCATTATCATCATCATGGACTTTTGGGTACTGGAAGTTTTCTACTTCCAGCAGTGAGGACGCCATTAGAATTTAGATTGAGAGATCTCTATGTTTTAGTCTGTGGTGAAACTTTATATGATGAATTAATTGGTGTATTTGATAGTACTTTGTATAGAGAATGAAAGATTGGAGGAAAAGTGGCCCTCGTGGCAAAAAGTAAACCAAAGATAAAAGAAATTGAGAAAAACGGAAATGGATAAAAGTTCCCTGATAGCATCATTTCATAATTCCTCTCTGTCATCGGCTCTTTCAATCAAACGACAATTTCCAATCATAGTCTAGCTGTATAAGTTAAAGTTTTTTTCTAATATTTATTGATGCCAAATTACTTTTCAATCAAACGAACATTCACATGGACTTTTTATGAAGAATTAAAGAGCCACCGAAAAAGTAGTCGGGACATGAGCAAGACCAGGTGCTATTTTTTTTTGCTTGGAAAATCACTTAAAGAAGAATTGTTGAAAGTTGTTGCGGAAGCAAAGAGAGAATAAAAATTAGCCAAAAGGGGATGGAGATACTTTAGTCTTCATCTCTGAAGATGTAGGGTAAGATTTTTTGAGAAGATAAAAGTTGTATAATCTGATGCACTATGATATTTGTGAGAAAGAATCACTAGGAGGAAATATATTTTTTTTTGGCTTGATATTTATCGAAAATTACAGGTATAATTTTTGAAGACGAATGATCAAGTGTTAAAGTCTTTCAAGTTGTTCTATTCTAGGAGAGAGCATGAAGATTGTTCCGCGCATGATAGAGGGTGAGACTGGAAAGATGTTGAAGTACCCACTTTTAGACAATGGAGACGACATTTCCAGAGAGTTTGATGCATACTGCATTAGAAAATGCATTCTACATGAAAAGACGGTTCATGGAGCGAGAGAGTGAATCAGACGATCATGGACAAGGTCAGAAGTATGACCAATATAGCTATTTTGCCAAAGCTATTACGGGGAGAAGCTGTATGTGCCACATGTTCATGTATCCAAGGGGCTCAGGTAGAAACTCAGTGCAAGAGTTCCTCCAAGGGATATAAAGATGAATGATTTAGATATAGATTATGAGCAGAGATATAGTGATTCATAAAGCCATATAGTGAAAGACATTGAAAAGTCTATAATGTTTTCTTTTTCACATTCTAGTTCTAGCACCAACATAAGTTGCCACAAATGGTGCATGATATTCCAAAAGTAGACCAAGAGAAAGAAAAGGATTTTGAGCAGGGGAGACTCAACACGAGTAGCTGCAAAACCATTACAGTCATTAGATGATGGTGTACCTTCTAAAAAGGAGTTAAAAAAGTTTCCAATAACTTATTTGAAGACCTAAGCAAAGTTGGATTCCATGGATAGGATTTATGAAGCCTAAATACATTCTGCTTACTGAAAAGAGGAAGCCAAAGAGTTTCTAGGAACCTATCTCTTATCAAAACAGTGAAATGACTGCAAATAATGCAAGATGAGATGAATGCACTATAGAAATAGATAGGTGTTCAAGCTTGAGAAAGATGGCAGTGAAAAAGTGATGAAACACAAAGCTCAATTGATGGTCAAAGAATTTTTTTAGGAGAAAATAATTGACTTTGACAAATATTTCTCACCCGTAGTGAAAATGGTTTCAATCCTACTGATTCTTGGTTTAGTAGCTATTTTAAACCTAAAGCTTGAACATATGTGAAATTAACATTTCTTCACATGGAGCATCCATAAAGTTTTTTTCTTTTTTTCGAGGTTTCGGATAAAGAAAATTTTATTGTGCAAAGACATAGTTCGAGTTATATATACTGAAATAGGAGCTATGCAGAGACACAAGCAAGAGCTGTGCAAAAACATAGCTGATGTGGATGGCATGTGACCATCATTCCAAAATGCAGCTAGAGAGAAAAAATTGTGAAGTCCAGCTGCATAAATCAAAGTTTTCTTCTAATATTTATTAATGCAAGCTACCTTTCAGCCACCCTACAGGCAGAGAAGATTTGGTTCCGGGCTTCGGGTGAGTGCAAAAAGGATATAGCATCAAGTAGGTGTGTGTATGTGGTATCTTGTAAGCAGTGGGTATACAATCTACAGAGAGATTGTAGAGAGAAAAAGTAAAGCTCCACAGTGAGAGCTTGAGTGTAGATAGACTTTACAGTGAAAGCTCAAAAGAGAAGTTTTTTATTTGTATTTTAAATTCCAATAGTGAAATATAATATATTGAATTTTTTTTCTCATTTATTTTTCATTTGTGGTCAGTGAAACTACAACACTAATAAATTCATTTAAGCGATTTTAAAATGAAATTAATGAATACAAATATGGAAATTCAATTACTAATTACTAGATCTGGCAACGTGTTGTGTCGTAGCGTGTTTGTGTCGTATAGTATTCGTGTTCGTGTTAAAATTTTTTCATCCAAACCCAACCCGTTAAGCTTTCGTGTTGAAATATGTAAATCCAAACCCATTCATAAAATTATCGTGTAACCCGTTATTCAACCTGTCAACACGTTAACTTTTTTTAAAATTATTTTTTAAAAAATAAAAATATATTTGATTTATAATTCATAGTCTATACTAAAAAATAATGAAGCAAAGATAAACATAAATATTTGTATATTTTTATAAATCAAAAATAAAAACTAAAACAATATTGTTTGAAATAACAATAATACATAAACATATTCAATTTCAACCACATTTTCATTTTTTGCATAGATAATCCGATGCATATGACATCTTTAACCATAATGAGCACAACCTCAAAGGCAAAACACTTAAAAAAAGTTAAATTGTATATTATTATCCAAATTGATATAGAAAAATTAAATAATGCATAACACCTAAATTTCAATACATCTAATCATCAATAGAAAATGTGTTAGAGCATTGTCCTAATTTAGCTTGTTCAACACTCGATGTAATGACATCTTCTGTGAGTTCTTCTAAATTAATGGCATCATCTAAAACTGAATATATAATAAAATTAGAAATATTCATGTTAAAAAAATAATAATATATATATATAAATGTAAATGTAAATTACTTTTCTTTTCAAAAAATCAATCTTTTGTACATAATAAAGCTTGTACTATATCTATTTTTATTAGTAAATTAAGTTTTTTTTTATTAATAAATTACTAAAAGGCAATTAAGGACTAATGAGTCCTTAATGGGTCTAACAGATTTTCGCAGGTAAACCCGTTAAGATAACGGGTTCATAACGTGTTGACCCGTTATCAACCAAACCCGTTTCAAACAAACTCAAACCCGTAAAAATTGTTCGTATTCGTGTCGTATTAACGGATTGTGTTGAAATTTATCAGGTCTACTAATTACACTTTTTTCCACAATTAATTAATGAAGGTTGATCATAAAAGCAAACTTTAAAACATATCGAATAACATTTACAAGTTTGCCATCCTGTTCTAGTTAATCTACCCCCCACTATGTACTTATAGCATTATATCACAAAATCCAATTAAATATATATAGTTCCTCGGATAGGTTAGGATACCATTAAAAGTAAGAATAGCAAAATGTCCTTTTTTGTAACGATCTCAAAATTTGCCCTATATGACGTAGAGATTCCCTAGTTAAACGGGAATGAAAATGAGGATGGAACAAATTGTTTTGTTCAAAACGAGAAAGGGTAGAGACCAAGAATATGCTTTCTGCTCTATGCCCAAGTGTGTAAATATATATATAGTCAAACTACTATAAGATAGATATATATATATATATATATATATGATACTTTTTAACTTAAATTATGAATTAAAATGCTGAAATTAAATCTTAAAAAATATTAAAAAATGACTTATATGGCTAATAATTTAATTTCTTTCTTATCTAGTTTCACTTTACCTCCCTCCTCTCGCTTGTTTTTTCGGAGTATAGAGATTTTTTGCATTTTTCTCCTATCTCCTGTTCTTCTTTATTTGAAAAGCAATACCCATTGAATCACATATATATTTAGATTTCTAATTTATTTTTTTCATACTCACTTTGTACTTTTTCTTTTTTATAGGTACGATTTATTCTTCTTCTTTTTTTTTTTTTTCCCTTCCATGGAGATTAATCTATGAAATCTGCTATTTACAGTGGTTGCGATCTGGCATTAAAAGAACGAAGAAGTAACCCAAACAAAAAACTCAAATCTCAATAAATAAAGAAAGAATAAAACAAAAACTAGAAGAAGAATAAGATAATGATGATGATTTGGATGTTTTGCTGTTTGGGCTGCGAAGAAGAAGATAGAATAAAATGATGATTTGAGTATTCTGATTTCTGAGGTACGGGTGGAGAAGAAGAAAGAAAAAATAATACTCAATTTTCTCTTTAATTTTCTATTTTTATTAGTGTATAAAAATAATTTAATTACTAATTTATTTTTATTCCGTTGAATTTAATGAAAAATGTTACAGTGTTTTTGAATTATTTGAAATATATAATTTCTTCTACTGGTTTATTTTTTAATCCTAGAAAAAAACGAGTAAGGTAAAGTAAAGCTACATAAGAAAGAAGCTAAATTATTAGCCGTTTAAGCCATCTTTTAATATTTTTTAAAATTTAATCTCAATTTTTAAATCACATAATTAATTTAAGTTAAAAAATATTAGGTATACTTGATAGTAGCCTGATTTTTATATATATATACATATATATCAAATTTGTATATATATATATATTTATAGTAAAGTTCAAGTCATGATGAATTGACTTTTAAAATTATATTTTAAATCATTATTTTTGATTTTTTACCTGCACTTTATTATTTTTCAACCTAAATGATAAAATCAAAAATTATAATTTAAGACATAATTTTAAAAAGTCAAGCTGTTGACTTATAACATAGTCAATTAGGCATGTAAGAATATATATATATATATATGTGTGTGTGTGTGTGTGTGTCTTTGAGTCTAATGAATTAACGAAAAAATTATAGAGAGTTTGCCAAAGGATTTCACTACAAAAATTAGTAAACAAACTCAGTTTCAACGCTGATACAAATAAACTTTATAAGTTAATTTACATGATTATAGCTAATTTATAAATAATTTTTCTAACATTTGAACCCTTATAATATTTATAAGGTAGAAGAAAAAAATTGATGGATCAAAAAAATAAAACATAACAACACAGCAAATAAAACCACTTGGAAAAAAATAAGACAGAAGAAGAAGAAGAACTTAGGAAGAAGAAACCATGGATCTTCATTTTATAAAATATAATAATTATTTATTTAGTTAAAATATTATTTTCCTTTTTTTCGTTGTGATGTATTATATTACACTTTAATTTTGCAATTTATATATATAAAACAAAATAAAAATGATATTTTTCATTATTTATAATTGATTACTAGTGGAATGTATATGTTGTTTAACAATCTAATTGGTTAATTAAAAAGATTGATTTCTCTAAATTAAATTTTTAGTATAAAAAATTAATATATAATTAAATATATTCAATTAGTATTATAATCGGACTATGGTGTTCTACCAGTGAATTTCATCGGTGACAAATGGCAAATTCAATACAAAACTGTTAGCTTTTCATATTTATAAAAATGCTCTATTAATTAAATTTAGTGGAAATAACTAAGTATTTCAGAAATGTTAAAACTTTTTAATATAATTTAAAATAAAATAAAATTTTAATTTAAAGATTCATATATATATGAAATTAACCTTAATAAAATTTATTGGTCAATTCATATATGAAACGTGTAATATTTTAAAGAAACTCACAATTGACGCTGAAATATGATGCTGCACTTGATATGACATACATAGAAATATAAAACAGTTGTTCTTGTTGGAACAGATAATCTCATTAAAAACCTTTACCGTAAAAAAGAAATAATAATAATAATCTCATCTAAAAACCTTTGTTAAGTATTAATGCAAATTATAAAAAAAAAATTGAAATAAATTTGTATTTTTAAATCGTAAATAGATTACCTCAATTATTTAATTATTTATTACCAATTACCAAGAACACATTAATATATGTCTGTCAAAGAATCTTTTACTTTCTGATAATTGTACTTGTTCCACATGTATCATTACACCAATCTTGCTTTCTGCTATGCCCACTACTATAGAATATAAGAATATATATCCTGCATTAATAATTGACAATAAAATGTTAGGCATCCTTTTTACTATCTTTTGATGGTTTATTTTTGGAAAGAAGTATTTATTTCCAATTACAAGGAGCAGAGCAAGAAATCAAATGGAAAGCATTTTGATAAGTAGAGGTTCTGGGTCTACTTAAAGAACTCCATAACCCAAGAGGGAGAGACACAGCATTCAAATCTGACGCCGCTAAATCCAGAAGCAATTGCCAGAGCACGGAACTCTTGTTTGGTCCTCTCCCTCCCTCCTGGGTTTTGAGTCATCATAAGCACATTGGCCTGCGAGATGCTTTTCACTGCAGCACTTGTCTCCGGCTTAACTGGAAAAATTGCATCCGCAACAATCACTTTTCCGTCATCTGGAATTGCCTCGTAGCAGTTTCTCAACAGCTTTATGCATTTCTCATCGCTCCAATCGTGAAGAATCCACTGCACACAAATATTAACAAAATTTCATTAATTGTAAGAAACTCAAAACAACCAAGTATATATAATATATAATGCTTAGTTTGTTGGAAATTTGCAAAATTAATCATTATTATCACCTTCATGAAAATGGCATCCCCGCTTGGAACAGACACAAACATATCTCCTTCAACATGTTCCACACCTGCAACAAATATATACATGAAAAATAAAATAAAATAAAATAAAAAAGTTACCTACTTAATTACCATATGTGAATTATAAAAAAAAAATTAAGTTTATGATATATATAGGAAAAGTCATACCCGGATATGAAGGGGCATGTTTGATGACATGAGGCAAGTCGAAATTAATGCCCTTGATATTTGGGTACCTGGAAGTAATATTCTTTAGGGTCACCCCAAGACCACCACCGACATCAACCAGTTGTCTGATGGGCTCAAAACCCTTGTAAACCTCCAGTATCTTCTTTATGGCAATGGTTGTGTGATTGTACATTGCAGTGTTAAAAACCTGGTTGAATCTGGAGTCCACTCCTGGATACTCAAAGGCGTGCATTCCATGGACCCTGTTGAATGGTATTCCACCTTCAAGAATTGCATTTTTCAGTTGGGACCTGTGCTTTGTGTAACAATATTAATTTAATCAGTTTTAGATAATAAAAAATTATCATAATTATTTATTTAAAGTAGATGTAGGTGATGGAATATTTACCTTATTTTATATTTTATTTATTTACCTAAACAATAAAGTTGTTTTTTGGATGCTAACCGGATATGGTTAAAAGCCAAATTACACACAGGACAAACACAAGAGTTTACTTTAGAACCTAGATTTATGTTAACAACAATCACACCGCTAGAGCTTAATTGTCTTAAATGAACTTCAACTAAAAATAGAGGTCAAGCCTTACTATATGATTCAAAAAATTCGAAAAGTTTTAGCTGAGGTCTTGCGTTAATCCTTGTAAACGCCAAGGGAAACAGGATCTAGAAAGTATTTGATCGATCAAGCCAGTATACTACGTGATCATTAAACTAGGGGATGTGTTTGGACCGTGTGATTTTTAAGAGTCAAAACAATGGAATGATAAATTCTGAAAAACAAAAATGAAAAAAAAAACCAATATTGAGCATAATAAGTAGACAAGTTGTAAAACAGAGCAAACCAGCTAGCTAATTGGACTTTGTCTTGTGTGAGCGACATCAAAGGGCCCAAGGAAACACCATGTTTGTCGGTGACAAAGAACTTGGAGACAGGAGCAAGACTGTATAGCCTGTGCAAAGAGGAATCGATATCATTGGCATCAGCAGGAACCACAGAGCAATTGAGCACAGAGTGGCAGGCCAAGAGCCTGAGGATGGAGTCCAACATGGTGGGTGCCTCAGGGTTGGTGGTGCCCAAGTGGGCTGAAATCTCTTTAGGGGAGAGCTTTGCCCCTGGACCTGCCTTGCCTATGATATCAAAAACGCCAAGCTCGATAGCGCATTGCAATGCCATGGGCAGTGCAGAGGAAGCCACCAACTGCAAAGCATAGCAGAAGCTTTCTTCTTCTTCTTCCTCCGTGGTTTCATGGTCACGGGCTCTTTGGTTGTTTTCTATTTCCAATGAGGATGCCATTAGATCTAGAGCTGCAGGAAGCTGCTTTTATATATATATATATATATATATATGATGAACTCCGATTCTCTCAAATGCTTGGAAGGAGAGGCATTGCCAACACTTGTAAGTTGCAATAGAATATTTTTTTTAACTTAAAAGTATAAATTATAAGAAAAGAAAACATTAAAATAACTATAAATTGAGATGAGATCAACGAAAAAAGATTCCATTCCAACTATTGGTCAGCCAAGACTTAAACAGAAGCCAAGTTGCCTAGTTTCTTCTCTCTCGGCATTCGAACAATAAAGAATTAGCAACCGCTCGTGGATCATGCTGCAGATTCTCTTCTTTTTTAATTGACTACAAGAATAAATAAAAAAATTATTACACAAAAATTTAATTAAAAAAGGAATTATTTCATAGAAAACATAAGTAAATCAATAAAGAAGTTATGGTTAATATGAAGATTTATATTTTTGTTTTAATTTTTTTTTTACTTTAATTTTTAAATTTATATTTTTATGTGATCGTAAATTATTTTTAAAGTTTATGTCCATTTGAACTTTTAAAATGCCCATGTAACCGCATATGAAGTCCATTTTCAAAGTAAAATTGTTATTTTAAGACATTTTTTTTATCACTATAGATCTTTAAACTATATTGCGATTTACACTTTTGTCCTAAATTTTTTTTCACACTTTGATTTTCAAACAAATATTTCATTCAGAGAAGTTTACACATAAGATTCACGCTCACACCTTACTCAATCTCTCTCTCTCTCTCTCTCTCCATACAAGTTTATTCTTTTATTTTCTTTCTCTAGCTTCATTTGCATATACAAAAAAAAAAAATTTTGATTGAAAGGGTTTTAATTTTGAAAAATAAAAATTGTGAAATATTTAATATGTGTTGAAGTTAAGTTTGAATAATTAAATTATAGTGAGCTTGGGTGATTAATTGCATAAACTAACATCATTTTAGTTTTTGGTATTTACTTTTAAAAATCACTAAAAATAAAATGATGTCGTTTCAGTCATCTTCAAATTTGAAATTGTTTCACGGATTATCTTGTTTAAGAAGAAATGAACCACGTGACCCATATCCATATCCTGCATGATCTTTCACCTGCAACTATATTTTTCGGTAATTTTGGTACTATTTGTTTCATCTTAACGTTTCTGACGTCACCCATGAATCAATTTGACGATATTTTGCCTTAAAATGAATATCTAAACTTAGTATGTAACCATCTATGGTATTTTTACTTTTATTATGTCTTTCATTTCTCATCATTTTTTTCTACCATTTAGTTGTTCAAACTTCACTTCCAGCACATATTCAATATTTGACATATTTTTTTTTTTAAATCAAAACTTTTTTGATCAATTTTTTCTTGTATCAGCAAATGAAGCTAGAAAAAGAGAGGGAAATAATAAACTTGCACGGGGGAAAGAGAGTGAGATTGAGAAGTGTCAGTATGAACATCATGTATAAGCTTTTCTGAATTAAATATTTGTTGAAAATCAAAGTGTGAAAAAAAAAATTTAGGATGAAAGTATAAATCGCGATATAGTGTAAGGACCTATAGTGATAAAAAAAAAACTCTTAAAATTATAATTTTACCTTTTAAATGGATCTCACGTGAATTTTAACAGCTCAAATGGACATAAACTTCAAAAAAGACTTACAATGACATGTAAATATGAATTTGAATATCAAAATAAAAAAAAATTAAAACAAAAATATAAATTCCAATATAATTTAAAAATCTGATATTAATTTAAAAAATTATTAATTACACTTACAGGTTATAACAGCTAAATGGCAAAGAAGAAATCCCACACCTAAACAATAGGACAAAATCCGAGAAACATTCAATGCAATAAAATTTTCAAATATTAAAAATAGATTAAACAATAAGAAAAACAAAAGTCAATAGCCAATTTATTGCATTTTCTTCTTCATATGCCTCTTCAATTTTTTTTCCCTTATTTTTCTTGTTTCTTTTATTATTTTGATTGTTTTAAAAAATCAATAAAAATATATTATTTTGATTGCATTCAAATAAACTTTAATTAAAAAAATAATAATACGTCATATATTTGTATGAAGTACACCTATCATCGATATAAAATATTAATTGTATTTTTTAAAATTAATTGATAATTTGTTTTTTCTATAACAAGAACATAATAATATTGCTTGCCACATATGGCATTTTTACTATAAAGTCGTCAACGTCCATATCATATCAAATTTATATATATATATATATATATATATATAACATTCAATTTTTATGCAAATTATAAGAAAAATGAAATAATATATTTAAATCGTAAATATATTAACTCAGTTATTCAATCAAATATTACCAAAGACAGACCAAGAATCTTATACTTTCTGATAATTGTACTTGTTCCATATGCATCCGAACACCAATCTTGCTTTCTACTATATGTACACTACTATAGAATATAAGAATATATATCTTGCATTAATAATTGAAAATAAATGTTATCCTTTTTTACTATTATTACGAAATTGCCATCAATCCATATTTGCTTCTCTATTTTGTTTTTGTTTTTGTTTTTTTTTTTTTTGGTGAATTCTCTCTATCCTGGTTGTTGAAGTTGAAAATCAGAGCAAGGTGAATTTTAAAAAAAAAAAGCGAGGGATGGCAATTTTGTAATAAAATAAAAAACTTAAAGACTTTCTAAATTGTTGTTTATATTTGTTGTTTATATTAAAGATGAATGAATGCTACGTGTCTATCAACTGCAAAAAGGTGGCTACAGATGGTATCTTGGCTGCCAAGCAACTTTTAGTTCAGTTTGAATTTTTTCAAGGAAAATCTGCTTGTGGGTTTCAATGATATTCAATTATGTATTAGTTATGGATTTATTATGAATTGTGTTATTCATTTATTAATTAATAGTATTCATTAGCTTTAAGAACCGAAAACTCTTTTAGTCAGTTTACTTATTATATATGATGAACTCGGATTCACTCAAATGCTTGGAAAAAGAAAAATTATCAATACTTGTAAGTTGCAATACAAAAAATATTAACTTAAACATATAAGAAAAGAAAACATTAAAATAACTTTTAATTGGGATGAGATATATGAAAAACGATTCCATTCAAATTATTAGCCAATACGCTTAAATGGTTAAGTGACTTAACTGATAATATAGTTGCTTTGAATTTGTTGCGGGGTTTTTTTCAATAGGCAAGAAAGGTCATGGGTCTCAATTAAAGGTGTTAGGGCAATAGAGATCCCCTTTTCACATGGAAAAAGTCATGCCATAAAGTTCTATTGACGGGGCAAGTGTACATAGTTTTGGTAGAGACCTCTCGATAAGATGAAAATGAAATAGTATTGTCACGGGTGTAAAAAAAAAGTATGTGGTCTTTGGTTTAAAATGATAATTATTAGAGGTGTGCAAATAAAATTTTATATTGGCTAAATATAATGATCCTACAAAGTATATAATAAATTTGAATTACTTATTTTGTTCGGTTAACATTTTAGGATCGAACTCTAGACTTTAACAAAAATATTTCATTTCAGTTTTACATTACTAGAACAGTAGATGATTTATTAGAAACATGAGTAATACTTTTGTAATTATCCAAAACTACATCAGTGCAAATAAAACATCCCCTATACATTATATATTTCATCTTTCCCAAAAATCAGCATTTTTTTTTATCTGAAGTAATTTTTCCCAAAAGCATTGAATATTAACATATTTTTCAGTACTCATGGTTAATTAAATTTCAGGAGTGCATTGATAGAGAGTACAGGCTATAGACAGGTAAATAATAGGAAGCTGGTTGAAGAATCAAAAGTTAATGCTTCTGTTTTTGAAGATTCATGAAAACACTATATTTCATTCAGCTTTTAGAACTATTTAATTTGGACGACAATGACAATCACTTTTTATATTTACATGGAAGCGAAATGTCGAGTAAATTTAAAAAAATAATCTGCACATGATGTACAATGAGCAATTTTTATTTCAGTCGACTTTTACCAAGTTTTATCTTTTCTTTTCTTTTCCCAAAGAAAGCATTTCAAATCTGATGCCACTAAGTCCAAGGATTAATAAAGCAACATTATTAGATAGGTTTTTGGTAAATTATAAAAGCACCCCATCATCTATTTGAAGAACTCCATAACCCAAAAGTTAGAGACAAAGCAATCAAATCGGATGCCACTAAATCCAGCAGCATTTGCCAGGGCCAGGAATTCTTCTGTGCTTCTCTCTTTCCCTCCACGGCTCTGTATCATCATAAGCACATCAATCTGAGAGGTGGTCTTCACAGCAGTGTTAGTCTCTGCCATAACTGGAAGAAGTGCATCCACAACAATCACTTTTCCATTGTCTGGTATAGCCTTGTAGCAATTCTTCAGCAGCTTTAAGCAGTTCTCATCCCTCCAATCATGAAGTATCCACTACAAAATTGTATACCACAATTCCATCAGAATTTCATACTGTTATGTTTTTAGTAACCTATTGAGAATCGCAAAAGAGAAAAGAAGAAGAACACAACCCGATTTACAAGGTTCACCGAAAAAGTTTCGGCTACATCATTGGCTCCAATGTGGAACGTATGCTATATTCTATTAATACTAAAAGAAAGATATACAATCTTCAAGATACAAAGAACAAATCTCCTCACAACCAAAACCCCATTTACACCCAGTTTTTCTCCATACAGAGACACCAAGAGACACACACAGAAACTCTCACTCAGAAACAGAAGGAAACGAGAGAAAACCACAAAGCAAACCCTAAACAAATCGGCGCACTCGTTTAACATCAACAGTAGCAACATAACAATATATATCAAACAAAACTTTCACGTGGCACCATCACAGAGACCAGCTCCAAGTCACACAGCTAAGGAAAGAACGGCAGCGTTTCACCTAAAAACACAATTAACATATAACAGAAAAAGGCCTTATAACAGAATGGGCCTAAGTAAGTTTAAGGATTAATATTACACATACAAATCAAATAAAAGAAAGAAAACAGCAGCAGAACATCAGAAACTCGCCTTCATAAAAATGGCGTCCCCGCTAGGAACACTTGAAAACATATCTCCTCCTACATGTTCCACACCTGGAACATTTTTTTTGCTAAAACATTTATATATATATATATATATATGTATGTATGTATATATATACACACACATAGCTGTGTCAAGTAATCTATAAGCTACATATATAGTTTTCAGATTGAGAATCCAAATTAATATATACCTGGAGAGACAGGGGCATGCTTTATAACATGAGGCAAGTCAAAATTAATACCCTTCATATTTGGGTATTTGGAAGTGATCAAGTTAAGGGTCACTCCCAGGCCACCACCAACATCAACAAGTTGTTTAAGGGACTCAAAACCTCTGTACGAATCCAGGACCTTCTTAATCACAATAGTGGTATGGTTGTACTGACATAGCAGTGTTGAAAACCTGATTAAACCTGGGATTCAAGCCTGTATATTCAAAGGAGTGCGTTCCATGAACCCTGATAAAAGGAATTCCTCCTTCAAGAACTGCATCTTTTAGTTGAGACCTACATTCGAATAATATAACATTATATTGTAGTTAGGAACGTAATAAATGATTTGGCTAATCTCTTGAATGAATTTAGAAAAATAAGCATTATTGATTCAGGATATATGGTTTTGACGAGGCAATCAATTTAATCTCTTTCATAAATCCTATCCATGGGTTAGAAGTGAAACAGAGGATCTTCTAATTATTAAAGAAGCTTGATTGTGTGGGTCAGACATAATATTTTTCTGACACAGAGGAATAAGTGATTTAGGAACGTGGAGTGGATTATTAAAATGTTACTTGGTTAGAAAAAGTAGTAGAAAATCATTAAAAAAGAGAAAAGAAATAGAAAACAAGTGATAGAGAAAAGAAACGAAACAGACCAGCTGGCTAAGAAAGCATCATCTTGAATGAGTGCCATCAAGGGGCTCAAGGAAACACCATCTTTGTCGGTGACGAAGAACTTGGAAACAGGAGCAAGACTGTATAGCCTCTGCAAAGACCCATTATCTTCAGCAGCAACAGAGCATCTGAGAACAGAGTGGCTGGCCAAGAGCCTCAGGATGCGATCCAGCATAATAGGTGCTTCAGGATTTTTGGTGGGCATCTGAGCTGCAATGTCTGAGGAAGAGAGCTTGGACCCTGGACCTGCTTTGGCTATAATATCAAAAACGCCAAGCTCAATTGCGGATTGCATGGACATGGACAGCACAGAGGACATGGCGATCTGCATGGCAGAGCAGAAGCTTTCTTCTTCTTCTTCTTCTTCATCCCTCCTTTCATTATCATCATCATGGACTTTTGGGTACAGGTAGTTTTCTACTTCCAGCAGTGAGGAAGCCATTAGAATTTAGATTGAGATAGCTCTATGTTTTTAGTCTGGTGAAACTTTATTTGATGAATTAGTTGTAGTCTGTGTGAAACTTTATATGATGAATTTATTGTGAAGTCCAGTTGTTGCCGTTCAACCCATGTGAAGTCCATTTGCAAAGTTAACAATTTCTCCCGACAAATTTCTACATATTTTAGGTACTGGTTGTTTTCTACTTCCAGCATTGAGGACGCCATTAGAATCTAGATTGAGAGAGCTCTATGTTTTAGTCTGTGCTGAAACTTTATAAGAAGCCAAATTGGCCAACGTGGCAAAAAGTAAACCAAAGAAAAAAAAAATTGAGAAAAACGAAAAAAGATAAAAATGTCCCAACAGCATAATTTCATCACTCCTCTCTCTCATCGGCTCTTTCAGCTAAACGACAATTCCCAGCTGTTAAGACCCAAAATGAAATAAATTTGTATATTTAAATCGTTAAATATATTAACTCAAAAATGTGTATAAGTTGAGGGATAACTACACTAATAATTAAGTTAAAATAAAGGAATTGAGATTATCGTGCTTAACGCTAGCTTGAAAGAAAGAGAACCACATGTTTAATTACTCCATCTTTTCTAAAGGTCGTTTTGCTTACAGAAGAATGACAACCACATACATAATTAAGATAATACGAGTGGATATGAACTACTTCGTCACTTATCTTCTTTAATTATTTTTTTGATCCATTTAAGAAGTGGCTCACACATCCTCCATTTGTTCATTCCAAAGATTTGATTTCTAGCGGAACTGATAGTGCGCTTTCTTTGTTAATTCACCATGTGAGAAAAAAAAAATTTAACAAGAACAGAGCACCATCAGTTCCGCTAAAAATCAGAGTTGAAAAAGAAAATCATATTTAAAATAAACTGATGGTAGATTTTTTAAAATTTTAATCAGAGATCGCCATGGATGAAGAGTAAACCTTTCGCTACTCATGCTTCTAGGTAGGTGTTTAAACTGCTGGTAGGGTCATCAAGCAAATTGCCAATGATATTATATATTAGATAATATGATATTTTACTGATAAATTATCATAATTATTATTATTACTGAAGCTTTCACATCCACATCCTGCACGAAAGAAAAAAGAACAACAACAGTAACAAGTATTTTTTTGCAAAAAAAATAATAATTATATATACATATATTATTCTTGCATATCCCAAAAGGGAGAGTATAATAATTAACAGTACGATATAATTAGGAAAAATTAAAAAAGTTCTATTAATTTTCCAGTATCCGGTTTGAATTAAATTCAGGGTTTGAACATGTCCAAGCAGGTCTGCCTTCGAAGGCCCCGGTTCCAGAACTCTTCGTAGTATTCGCTATAAGTAAAGCTCCTGTAATGGGCTGGATGATCATCGTCGATGAGATATTGGGCCGGCCCAATTATTGCATCGTACGACGGACAATAGAACGATGGGATGGAGATTCTTTCCTTGTTGCTGTTCACTATTGCCCGATGAAGTACACTCTCGTAACGATCGTTGCTTACAACCTACAGTTACCACATATATTACTTTTTAGAATTAGTAATTTTATTTTACAAAGGATAAATTGTTTTATCGAGTCTCTGCATACTTTTCTTTTTCCGCTTTCATTCAGAATGCATGCCAGTCTAAAATCTTCTCTTTCTTTTTCTTTTTTTCTTCTAATTATTAATAATTTGATATATTATTGGGCATTCAATGTTACCACCTTTGCTATTAATAGGCAGCATTTGTGCATTCAATTCATTAAAAAAAAATTATATTGAAGAAAAAATCCATAAAGAAACTTCTAGATTCGGTCGGTATTGTTTTTTCAATGAAAAGTACAAATGTTTGACTAGTTAAAAGTATTTGCAATAGGCTTTTTTAGAGTTCTGTATGTCAGTTAATTTTATGAACTTATAATAAATATATTTAATATTGTCTAAATATAAAATTATTGTCATATAGATTTGTGACAGTCACCACTGATAATATATAGTATTTTTTGTTTTTTTATGGTTTCATATTCTTTATTAAAGAGGATAATATCCTTTTATATATATATAATACTAATAGTATTTTTAAATTAAAAAAAAATATTTAACTCTGAAACTCAAACCCACATTCTATATAAAAAAAATTAATAAATTTATTTATTACTATATGTATAAAAATAAAATAAAAAAGAGAAAAAGGATAAGAATCTACTTAAAATGGAAGATCTCAATTTTGGTTAACTAATTTGAGTGAGGTCAACTTTTTAGATACAACGGTCAGAATTATTCCATATCATAACTATTAATTTGGAAAAATCTAGTCATTTTATTAAAGACAATTATCATGAAAATATGTTATATGCTATTTTCATTATATTTTGGGATTCTTTTTCTTAAAAGCATAGTTAGTTGAATAAGAAATGGTAAAAGTATGTATGGTATGTAGGTATATAAATCGTTGTTTTAATAAAATAAATATGAAAAAAATTTGGTCAAAATACAAAAATGATAAATTTATAAAATTCGATTAGTACCTGCATTATGAAATAAAAAATACGATATCAAATATTTTTTAAAGTAAATTATTTTTTTTGAGTAATCAATTAGAAATTAAGTTTTGGACAGCCATATTTCAATTTATGACAAATTATAATCAATAACTAATGAGATTGTTTCAAAGTTAATGAAGATGTGGCACAGTTTAGTTAATCCAAAATTGAAATTCTCATTTTCAAGTGAAATTGAGAGAATTCTTGTAAAAAAATTTAATTTTTAAAAATATTTTTATCTTGGAAATTATACTTGTTAAACAATTAAGTAGATCCTCTAATTAATATATATATATATATAAATAATGAAAGAAAATTTTAAAATAAAGATATTTTTATTTTATTAAAATAAAAATTATCACTAAATATATTTTTTAGTGTCGAAATATTATCTTAATAGTTTATTTTTAGTAATAATATTTGTAAATTTGTTACTAAAAATATAATTTTAGTGATAATTTTTGTTTTAATAAAATAAAATATTTTTATTAAATTTTTATTTTAATAAAATAAAAATATTAGTTTATAACTATCACCCCACCGACCTTTGACTATTGTCAGGATCAACGACGGTCCAATCTGTTTTCCTTTGAAAATGACACCCAAAGGGATATATTCTAAAAGATTTTCAACTAGTTTTACAAAGCCTCCTAGTTTTGGCTCTTATACATATTATATTATTAGATCATAAACATTATTGCGGCCATGACACTTTGAAACCATGCAAGAAAAACACATTGTCGTCTTTCTAATTAATTTAGCAGGATAAGAAGGAACCTATATATTCTCTCTCACAATATACACGACGCCAGTAACGGAAACCAAATGAATTAAAGTTGAGAATTAATGAAAATGCTGACCTGAATTTGATCGCCGATGTTGACAATGAAGGTGTTTGGAATGGGTTGGATAGAAACCCAATTGCCATTTTTGAGAACCTGCAAGCCCGGGACGTCGTCTTGAAGGAGAAGCGTGATGACATTAGGATCAGTATGAGGTGGTAAGCCATACGTCAGCTTCGGCTCTGGACAAGGCGGATAGTAATTGATGGCCATGTGCTGTCCATGACTGCCCAATGCCTTGTTTATATAATCCCTCTCTAGTCCTAAGCTTTCTGATATTGCCTCCACCACTCTCACTGCTAATCCTCTGACATTCTTGCAATACTCTGCAGCATCTTCTCTGCACATGACATATCGGTGTGCATACATATATTTTTATAATTAAGCGTTAAATCGGTGTTGAAATTAATATTAGCTAGCTAGGGAAATAATTAGCTAGTACTTGAAAGATGGAGGGTTGGAGGGCCATTCGTGCATGTAATTCTCGAGAGGGTGACAGTGGACTCTTAAGTAATCCCTCCAACTGGACACCTTCTCTGTTCTGACATTGAAACTGGTGCAGAGTCTTGTGGTCTTAAATGGATCCTCTGAGTAGCTCTTCAGCCTTTCGCTTTCTGGCAAACGGAAGAATTCCTTTCCTACACTCAACATCTTCTTAATAACATCTTCTTCAATCCCATGGTTTTTCACCTAATTTATATATATGTACATATGATAATTAAATTAGAAGCTAGAATTAATATTGAAATTATCTTATTATGTATGTGGAATAACAATTAATTAATTAATTAATAAATACCTGAAAGAAACCATAACTTTGGCAAGCAAGGCCAATCTGCTTGATTATATCAGAACGGTGAGGACCGTCGAGGCCGTCGAGGTCGATGAGGGGAATGGAAGCGTCGAATGCTAGAACCTCATCGAGATTTGGACGATCATTTTCAGGTCGGACATAGTTTAGAGGAACATGGTTCGCACCCCAAACGAGGTCGCTTAACAATGGTTTCGTTGTAGCCATTGCGAAACGCTTAATTTGGATTCTGGCTTTTCTTCCTCTTTGTCCTTGATGAAGGCCAATTTATAGCAAGCTTATGTATGCATTTATAGCAGGGATCCAGATTCTATACGCCACTCATGAATTTTTGTACTTTTAATTTATTATTATTTTGAAAAGAAAAAAAAATAAGACAACGATAAAATCAAGATAAAGTTTTGAAATTTGCCAATATGGAAACTTTGTGGGGCCCTCGCAGATTTTCAGGAACAAAGAGAATTACGTATATATGAGTAATTTAGATGTAACTTTTGGTAACCAATTAAATATCTGTAGTCTCAAATGCAAATTTTGCTAATTAAAAGTTCAGCTTTCCCATATGGAATTGAATTTTAATTTCCCATTTGATACTAGTGATGCTGGACAGACCATTTCAGATTGGAATTTTAATTTCCTTCTTTAATTATGTTCGAAGAGAGGATTCTCAATTTCTTTTTATTTTATGCGCATTAAATTTTATCATAAAAAGAAAAAGAAAAATAGAAAATTCAAATATATATTCAAACAAATAAGTTCACGGTAATAGCCAACCCATGCTGCGACTAATTGTCATTAGAACTTTCCATTATTTAGAAAAATAATATATATAATAATCCTCACTTGCCGCGTGGTAAAATTAAACTTTCCTCCTGTCAAAAGTTGGACTTGGAGAGAAGCTTCGGTTTGCAGTGGTAGCAACCTGAAACCTCGTGTGTTTGCGCAAGGACTGAAGAACAAGGTGCATGCTAAGATTAAATAGCTGCTTCCAGAATATAATTATGACTTTTTTTGATCTGATGATGTCGTTTTGCCTGACATAGCATGCAAAGCTTTTCGCAATATATGTGTCTGCATACGACTTATGAGACTCTCTGACTTCATCAAATTAGCTGACCTTACTGAAGCTTATCTTCTCTCCTGATTATAGTAATTGATCATAATTTGGCTTTATTAAGGCAATCAAATCATAATTGAGAATGAAAATTCCATGGAATATGGGTATCTAGCATGTAAATCGCGATTACCAAATGTATGATCAATTTTCATGTTTCAACCATTGGATACAGTTTTCTTAATCAATAATCTTGTGTTCAATTACATTTTAACATCTTGGTCATTCTTTAAATAAAAATGTTTCAACCATACGTAAAAATGGGGAAAATATTTGAAATTTTTTGGCACTGTTAATATCCTTTAATGAAGTAACGAATATTGGCAAATAATCATTGGAAGAAAGGATGATAGGGTAATCTTTTGTGAAAATTATGAATGAGATAAGAGTACTTTTTTGGGTAAAAAACAAGTATGAGAGAGTACTAATTAGCAAAATCATTACTTTAACCCAAAAAATGCTTCGGGTGTTTTTGGATATATATATATATATATATATATATATATATAAATGTGTACAGAGGGTTTGTATCAATTAACTGGTAACTAAAGATTTGTACTGTTTGTTTTGAGAGTACACTTTGAATCAGAAGCTCAATCTTTATACAAAATCCCTTTATTTTACCCTAATAAAATATATAAATAATTAAGGATTCTAGAAAGTTTTAGTGCTCAAGTTTCAAAATTACAGTCTTTTTCAAAAAAAAAAAATTATCTATATACTAATATATTGTGATGATCTGTCATAGATAATTAAGAAGGTTTCTTTATTATTATATATATATATATATATGTTTGTAGTGTAAATATATTTAGAGTATTTTTGCTATTTATCACTACTGATAATGATAAATAAAAGGACTATGTAACATATTTTAGTTATGAACATTTAATTTAATTTAATTTTTTAATATTAAAATTTTAATATGAAAAAAATAACTTATTTAATGATAATTATTTAATTTGTCACATAATATGTTGATCTCATTGACGCTCCACCACTATTGGTAACAAGTAATATTTTTTCTACATTCATATTCACTGTAATCTTGTGTTTTTGTATAGCACTTGTAACAGGAGAATATTTCTCTCAAATGCAATAAACCCCGAAATATTCATCAAAACAAACATGGATTCTTAAACACTATAGAAGATATGCTATAAAACTAAACACATGCGCTAGAACTAAGAAGAGCACAGTGAATTTGGAATTTGTATCCATTTTGTTATTCTCATGGTATGGATTTAGGTTAAGAAGGTGAATCATGAAATCGCTAATTCATCCATTATATTTGTTCAATTAAGTCAGCAGCATTAATTGAAAATTTCCACCATAAACCGAATCCCTTTTTCTTTTCTTTTTTCTTTTTTATTCTGCAACACACATAATTTAGCTAATTTATGGAAATTAACTCTGATTAAGTCAATGCCTAATAGAGAATAATTCCAATTTACATGGCTAGTAGATATTGGTATATGTGAAGAGAGATTTGTGTACAGATTAATTATAGTTGGTGAGAGGATTAATCAGGATGCAAAATAGCACTACTACAAAAAATAGCTATTGACGACGACCATACTTTTATATAGACGTCGGTTGAAAAAGAGAGCCGTCATTGATAAAATAAGACGACGGTTAAAAAACATCAACGACGGTTTTAACTGTAACCGTCGTCTAAAGTTACATTAAAGACAACGGTTACTTCAACAACCTTCGTTGATAAAAGACTAAAATACACGTGGCAGCAACATTGTGGCCACGTGTATGTTGAAGAGTATAGACGATGGTTCCTTTAGGAACCGTCGTCTATTGTTAACTTATCGACGACGGTTCCTAAAGGAACCGTCGTTATACTTACATAATAGACGACGGTTCAAGGATCCATCGTCAATACTTTGTGTATACCTGGGTAAAGACGACGGTTCTAAGCTAAAACCGTCGTCTTTTGGTTTTTTT
>QANX01002325.1:281852-320722 GCA_003254975.1 Ochetophila trinervis | reverse complement strand
GTCGCCGTTCCTCATCTTCTCCATTGTAGTCGGATTACTTCTTCATTTCACATAATATTTGTGATTTTTAACCCAAAAATTTTAAGGTTAGTGCTTGGTAATCTATTTAAATTGTTTTTAACAAATTGTGAATGCATTATTCCGTGAAAATGTTTGAATCCGTGCATTGAAATGTAATTTTGTATGATTAGATTGAGTATATAATCAAAAATTGTATATGAGAGTTTTGGTTTAATTAGTAATTTTGTATAAGAGTTTTGTAATTAGAATATATTTAATATTTAATATAATTTTGTATAAATGTATTTAAATGCTACTGAAAAAAAAAAAAAAAAAACATAGACGACGGTTTTATGTAGAAACCGTCGTCAATAATAAACACAAAGATGACGGTTCCTCTTATGAACCGTCGTCTTTGTGTTTATTATTGACGACGGTTTATAATAAAAACCGTCGTCGATATTTAAACATAGACGACGGTTTTTAACCGTCGTCGATGTTTTTTGAGTATTGACGACGCCTTATTAGACGACGGTTTCGTGTCCGTCGTCTAAACACGTAAGACGACGAATTTTAATCGTCGTCTTTGACCCTATTTTGTAGTAGTGTAGTGGTTATACTGTGCAATTGATAAGATCAAATTAAACCTGCTGTCTATCCATATTCAGTGACATTAGGCAGGAAAGCCATGCTAGGTATAACACAGCTTGTGATATTTTAGCAAGAAAACAGAAAACACAGCTTGTGATATTGATGGGTATCGTCTAAGTAGTATAAAGTGCCTATAATTTGCAATATATTGGAAGCATTTACGTGATGCCTAACATTGTGGTGGATGGAATTAGGCATTCTTTAAGTGGTTTTATTAAATCCCTTACAAGTAATTAATCAATACGAGTTTCAATCTAGCAGGCAATTAATTGGAAAGCTTCTTACTCATGAAATATTATAAACATAATTTGGTGGTGAAAAACGCAAGAAAAATATACAAGAAATAAATTGTATTAATCTCATTTATCCAAAGAGATATTTATACTATAGCGATTTTCTTAAATCAAAGTTATAGAAATAAAAAAAAAAAATTAAAGGGGAAAAAAATCTAAAGGTTGAAATGAACGTTTTTTTGGGTAAATAGGTTGAAATGAACTTGTGAACGCAGTAGAAGCGCATACATTCCCAAAACTATGATAAATGTTGGGCAGCATAACAAGAGACGGCCATGATCAAATCTGAAAGACAAAACACGTGGAACATGGTTGCGATACGACGAACGTCCTGATCAAATCTCCGCCGAGACCAGGGCACATGGCGCGGATTTGCATGCCATATGCGAAACCTAATTGAATTTTTGATCACCGAAAAAGCAGTCCTTGAGAGATTGTGTTTGCAATATCAAAATACTAAGTCCTAGACGAGTTTGTAGGAGAGACGTCGATCTGTCATACTTTGTTCTTCTCACTAAATACTTTTCAAAGGCCACGTAGCGGGTTCACGTGGGTCAAAAGCAGTACACTTTTTTGTTTTGTTTTTGTTTTTGTTTTTGTTTTTTTTTTCTCTCTTTTTCTGCAACGCACTTGCTCCGTACTTACATGACCGGAAACCAAAGGTTTCCGTTTCCATCTACTAACCACGTCATAAGCGGGACCCACCTGAGCAAGATGGATGCGCTTTTACGGACTTAACCCTCAGCCTCTGCGAAGTTTGTGGATGAGATTTGAGGACGATGAGTGAAAGCGGACAAAAAAAGGAAAAAAAAAAAATAACCCAAAATCAATGCTTAAATTTAGAATAAAGAAATAAAATGGAAGCAGGGAAAAAGCGCAAGAGAAACCAGCCACTAAATCAGCGCCATTTGGCATGATCCGGGAACGCGGTCGTTCCAGTTCAGACTTTCACTCTTTCTCAGCCTCAAATAAAAGCGACCCAATTTATAAGAAAATAAATCCCACAAGAAATAATAGTGGCTGAGATTTCTCCATTGCCTCAGGCATACTCGTATTGCTCTTGAGTGTCTGGTGTATTTAGGTCGTACCAAAACTCTTACTTTGCCTCTTCTTCTTCTTCTTCTTCCTCTCTTGGCTTTTCGATTTGCTCTGTCTTTCTTTTTTTCTCTGTTGTGGTTGAGATTGTTCCAATCGACTTCTCTGATTACCGATCCACTATTGCCGGAACTATGCTTTCATGCATGATCGGAGTCAAGACCGTTGCCTCGGCAGCTTCTTACAGCATGGATTTCTCTCAAGGTACTGCTTACTTTCCTGCAGTTTAGGGCTTTTTCCTTCGTACTCCCTGTGTGGTTGCTCATCAGCTTCAGGGAAAAGAAGACGGAATTTGAATTAGATCAACTTACTACTTCTCTCAGCTGAGTTAGGCGGTTTTGTCCGGCACAGTTGGAAAAGATTTCAAATTAGCTAAAGGAAAGCTCAGATTTTTTATACTAATAAATAAATAATAAATAAAACTGCTTCCTTTTTGGTCGTCTTGTTTTTATCAGCAACCAAACAGAGGGTTAAGATCGCAGATTGCTGAAAAGTATTGATGCATTATTTGGAGGTGTGTATATAGAAATGGTTACTAATTACTGATTCAAGTTTCTCTCTCTTATTTTCTATATTCGCGTTCTTAAAGGTTTTGGCATCTTCGGGTTCGTTTTGGTGAGGATTCTGAATAAGGAATTTTCTTTTACTTCTTTCGGAGAAGCGCCTCTCTGCCTCTCTTTTGCGGTGGATTCTGAAAATTTTTGAAATATATAATTTATATACATATATTTTTGGTGAATTCTGAATGGCATTACATTATAAGTATTTTCACTGCATGTGAAAATTGGAATGCTTAATTCTGCTGATATAAAACGGAGACGGATCTCTACCGATTACTGTGGCTTGTTTTCTTTTGCAGTAGCATTGCCTTATCAGGTCCTTTTGATCACCACCACGACGGCTTTACTACTTATAGCTTTTGATGACGCCAGAAAATATAAAAGGTTTTTGTTTTATCCTTTGCTCGTCAGAGAGGATTTGAAGCAGCGCTAGCAGCCCAGGTCCGGTAATGGACACATACTCCTCCGGTGAAGATTTGGTTATTAAGGTGATAGTAAAGGACATCAATTTTTCATTCTTTTTTCTTTGGTTACTTTTAAACTGTGTTGGCCTTGAAACATGTAATGAATACTAAATTGCCAGAATTACGAATTTTTTGTGCAATGGTAGACAAGAAAGCCATATACTATTACAAAGCAACGAGAGCGATGGACAGAGGAGGAGCATAATAGGTTTCTTGAAGCCCTGAAGCTTTATGGGCGAGCTTGGCAGCGGATAGAAGGTTACCTTTACCTTGAATATTTAATTTATTTTTTATTTTTTTAGTATTATTATTATTATTTTTCATTGCCTTTACTAATGGTTTTTTATCCAAGGCGGCAAGTTGTATGTTCACTCTGTGCATAAATATGCTGTAATTCCTGTATTTTAGCTGAATATCTCCTGTTAGTGAATGGAACTTTTATGTTTTTTTCGCTTAATTTGGGATCTGTTTCTTCTCTTTTCTTTTCTTTTTATTTATTTTTTTCTTTTTTCTGTTTTCACTTGATGTTGCGCAGAGCATATAGGAACAAAGACTGCTGTGCAGATCAGAAGTCATGCACAGAAATTCTTTTCAAAGGTCAATCGGTACCTTCTCATCTTATACTTCGTTGAGATGTGTGTTTGTACTTTTTTTCTTAGTTGTCTGCAATATTGGCACTTTAATTTGTAATTCCATATCGACAATGAAATAATCGTTGGTAATTTTCTTTTGTGATGTTATTTTCAATTTCATATAGTTCAGTCCTTTGGTGCTGCTGTGACAAGTAGCAGTTTTGCTTCTATGCTTTTGTCAGTCAATTTACTTCTGCAAAAGCACTAAAGTTCCTTTTGCAATGCTAAAAAATACACCTCTCAGTTTCTGAACACCATAAATTTGAAAAATGCTTTTCTACTCCGAGATACCTGTGCGCGGACCATTTTGTTGATGTAAACGTGATCTATTGTCATCTCTCTTAGCTGTAAGATTCTCTTAAGCGTTTCCAAGTAGCAGAATGTTGTTTTTCCTATCATATGTTTATGACACGTAGCTAAAGATATGCTATGTCTATATGGAAGTATAAAGTATCTTTTAAAGAATGTTATATTGTCCAATCAAAGAAAAAAGTTAATGCTTATTAAATATCAAAAGCTATTTGCATGGAATTGAAAAATTGTATGATTGAGAATTAACAAATGGAAGGGAATGAATTATGTAAGCTAAAGCCATCATTGTAGTAGTATATCTGGAGGTGGAAGCCAGTAACCATAGAGATATATGAAATTAACAGCTGTGATGGGTTTTCTTCTTAAGTGCTCTTTTAGAAATTAAGAAATGGTCGCACGAATTCAAGATTTATTAGCATATGCACCTTTAAACTAGTCATTAGGATGTGAAAAGGAGAAACTACTATTTTAATATGCATTCATCTACTGTTAATGCATGCTTATGTATGTATTTATAAGTTATGAGCATTTATAAAGTATTTTATGTCTGTGTATGTATGTAAGTTATTAATTTAATACCTTGTCTTTTTGTGTTATACTAATTTTTCCAAGTACTAGTTTAATTTCTAATTTGTTGGGGCTGTTTTCAGTTTATTCTCTTGGGTTTCAATATATATATATATATATGTATATATATAGAAATTCTCAACATTCATGGCCAATATATTTTTGTTAAAAACATTCCATTTAGAAGATTAGAGGGAACACATGATCTTTAAGGGGAATGTTTTATGATTGACCTATTTCAGTACAAGGGGGGCTGGTTTGGCCAAATAGTCAAATCTGACTGTTTGGCCAAACCAGCCCCCCTTTTTCTATTTCAGAAAAAATATACGCAACTATTGGACATGGTCCTTATGTTCATATTTAGATTGCACTTTGCAGTTTGTACCGAGAATATGTAGCTTCCCATGTATTATGGCATATCTAAAATATATACATTTCCATATCCTCTTTTTTCTGAAGTCAGAATCAACATGGTAAACATGTCTCAATTATATCAAGGTAATTGCATGTACTCCACTTTTGAGATTGTTGGGTTGTGCTAGACTCAAATACTTATCCTATTCATTAACTACTGTTTTAGAATAATCACATGGTAAGTTGTTGATCATGAGAAATATTCTACAATAGGGCAGTCTAACTGAATTACCAAGCCATTAAAAATTAACTTTATGGTTTATCAATATTCAGGTAATTAATCCAGAAAGTAAGATTTCAAATATTAGTATTGGAGCAATAACAGTTTCAGGAGGAGCTTTTGTGTTATTTCACTCTATTTGGACTGACATATAATTGCTGGTTTTTTGGTACTGAGATATCGCTTTACAACAACTTTTCTGTAATTGGGAATACTGACAAATATTTCATTTTCAGTTGGAGAAGGAGGCTCTCGTTAAAGGTGTTCCCATGGGACAAAATCTTGACATAGATATTCCACCTCCACGTCCTAAAAGGAAACCAAGCAATCCTTATCCTCGAAAGATCAGTGCAGCTATTCCCACATCACATGTGGGAGTGAAAGATGTGAAACTTTTTCCATCAGAGTCTTCTTCACATTGTAAGCAAGTACTAGACTTGGAGAAAGAACCGCTTCCTGAGGTTATTCTCTTTCTCTCAGGAATTTAATTGCTGTTTGCATTCCCACACTTTTATTTCATTTAATACTGTGGCTTCTTTCTGTTTCTATCAGAGACCTGGTGGAGAAGAAAATCCTACAAATGAAAAAGAAAATCAAGATGAAAATTGCTCAGAAGTTTTTACCATGCTTCAAGAAGCTCACTGTTCTATTTCTTCAGCAAATAGAAACTCCATGCCTTCACCTGTGGCACTCCGAAATGCTTGCGCTTTTAAGGAGTTTGTGCCTTCGATCAGACGGGCAAATCAGGATGAAACAAATGGATCTTATGTAACTATTGAACATCACGGGAATCAAAATTTGGAGAAAGTTAAGGCAAAACAGACAGAAGTTCTGGATAATGGCACAAGTAGAGTATCAAAGTTAGACAACTCTAATTCTCCACTCAAGAAGTTGGTTCAAAATGAGAAAAGAAATGATTTAAATTGTGAAATGCCAGCAGAGGATATGCAAACAACTCAGAACTACCCAAGGCATGTACCTGTGCATGTTCTAGATGGGAGCGTAGTAACTTGCACTCAAACTCCTGCAGATATTTCATTCCAAGACCCCATATTTCATCCAATGGGTGAGGTTCCTGGACACCATACACTGTTTCCAAATCCAGCTGCATCTGCTATTACTGAACATCAGAGTAGTGTATCAAGATCTTCAGTTCATCAATCATTTCCACCGTTTCATCCTACCTTTACCCCAATTTGCCATGATCAAGATGAGTCCCGATCATTTCTCCAAATCTCCTCTACGTTTTCCAGTCTTATCATATCTACATTGCTGCAAAACCCTGCAGCACATGCTGCAGCGAGCTTTGCTGCTACATTTTGGCCTTATGCAAATATGGAAACTTCAGCAGATTCTCCTGCATGCCCCCAAGGGGGATTTCTTTCTACACAAATGAACTCAACTCCAAGTATGGCAGCAATTGCTGGTGCTACTGTAGCAGCGGCCACTGCATGGTGGGCAGCCCATGGACTGCTTCCTTTCTGTGCTCCTCTTCACACTGGATTTGCCAATGCTCCTGCATCCACAAGTGGAGTTCCATCAATGGATATGGGTCAAGCCCCTGCAGCCAAGACTGAAAGAGGAGAGAAGTCTCCTAATTTTCCCTTGCAAGATCAACTAGACCCAGAACACTCAGAAGCTTTGCAACCTCGACATGCTGCTTCTAAATCTCCCATCCGGTCATCATCAGAGTCTGAGGAGAGTGGGGCTGCAAAGCCTAATAATTGTTTTAAAGCTGCCGACAATGAGAAGGCCATAGCAGAACCTGAGCTTCACGATTCAAATAAAGTGGAGAGCAGAAAACAGGTGGACCGTTCATCATGTGGGTCTAACACAGCTTCCAGCAGTGAAGTAGAGACGGATGCTTTAGAGAAGCATGACAAAGGGAAGGAAGAGTTAAATGAATCAGATAATAATGATCCAGCCACTGAGTCCATTAACCGTCGTTGTAGAAGCTCCAGCATGTCTAGTGAATCTTGGAAGGCGGTGTCCGAAGAGGTATTTAGACATTTGGTAATTGATAATTACTCCCAATTCGACTCAGTTTATTGCTTCTTTCTCATGTTACTTATTTTTGTCAGGGGAGACTGGCATTTCAAGCACTGTTCTCAAGAGAGGTATTACCACAAAGTTTTTCACCTCAATACGACCTGAATAAAGAAGAGCATCAGAACAACAGCGCGAAAGGAGATAAGCAGAATGTAGAAGAAAAAGGTGGAGATACATCGCTATTAGACCTGAATAGAAGGATATGCATGCAACCAAAGGGAACTGGAGATAGATCACTATTTTTGTCTTGTTCTATCCATCAAGAACTGGAGAAAAATGCATCATCAAGACGTGACACCAATGGGGACAAGGGGCTGTTGACAATAGGGCTTGGACATGGAAAGCTCAAGACTCGCCGAACAGGATTCAAACCTTACAAAAGGTGCTCAGTAGAAGCCAAGGAAATCAGGGTGGGAAGTGCCAGTTGCCATGGCGAGGAGAAAAGCCCCAAGAGGTTGTGTTTGGAAAGGGAAGCATCAACTTGATATTAGATTTTACATGCAACCAAAGGGAACCTTGGTGGTTGCATGTAATTCTTATTTTCCCCCCCTTATTTTCTTATTTAGAACTTTGCAGCTTACGAAACCTGTCGTGTAGGTGTGTGTACCATATTGTATGTCTACATTTGCTCATTTTACTTGTTTTGAACCTATGCAACTGCACTTGAAGACTTCCTTAACAGGCTTTAGATGAGAAACATTAAATATTAATAGGGCCTTGATTAGGCCATCCTTCAAAAGTATGTGTTTTCCATGGATGTACTTTTTCCCTATTGCGTTGCAATGGACACCAATATCTCTATTATGGAAATTAATAGCCCGTTGGTTGCCTAGAGACGTAGCAAACTACGAGGAAGCTCTTGTAGCTTAAATGCAGAAAACATCGCTGATTAAATGACAGGTTTTGGTTTTTGCTTGCTGAATGGTTCCTTGTGAGGCTGCTTACTTCTCACCCAGATCATTACTTTAAATATCGGCGTTGAAAGTAGATATTGGATACATCGAGTAGGTCCGTTTATTTGTGGTTTGCACGTGCAATGTCATTAGTATTATGATTTTCCTTAACCCTTTTTTTTGGGTCAAAATTACTTAACCACTTTGAATGTAGAAGAAAAATAAAACTTGTAATTATTCCCCAAGATAAACGTAAAAAAATTAAGCAAACTCAGATTAAGAAAGATTCCTACTTAAGTCTGTTTCTCAACATTTCTCTCTCTACTGATTTTTTTTCCTTTTTTCCACCTTCCAGTCCTTTTTTATTTTTGTATAGTTTGGTGTCTAAAATACCCTAATCAACTATCATCAACCGCATCAGTGAGATACTATCACTCATATTCTTGCAGAACTAGGAACCTGCATAGCCAGTTGACGTGAAATACGCATATGCATTTACTTTAAAGATAGTCACTAGTAAGCTGTACAAATAACAATTTATATCCATATGTACACTCCCGTCCAAATAAAGAATAGCCAATTTCCTATATATTTACTTCCCATGTTTTAGGATATCTGTAAAAATCCTCAAAACATTTCATTAACAAACATAAGCCAGCTGCAACTTCCATGTTCTTAGAGATCAAAACTCTGCAGCATGTTGACCGCACAACACCAGTAGTCTGCCTCACCGGTATCAAGAGATAGAGGTGTAAGAAAAGCTGTACATAATCACTTGCAGCTACTTTTTGAGTTTGTCCAGGGATTGCCTAAGAGAAGCTTCCGACTTGAGAAAGTTGGTTTGGCGGGAATGCAAGTTCCTAATGTATTGCTGAATGCGACTCTTATTTGCAGGAGTCAATGTAAATGGAGGGTTTAGTGGCAGCATTGGCGCTTCTCCTGCAATAAATGAGAGCAAAAGCATTGCTTTGGAGTATGCTCCTGCTGCACTTTCCTTGTTCTCCATATACTCATCCACCTAGAATATAGGCAAAGCCTACTTAGGCAAAGATTTAAAGAAATGAACACTTGAGAAGAATCTCTGGAAAAACCTGTAACATAAAAGTACTTACAGCACCAATTTTCCCAACCGAGAGTGCTTTTTGGAATATAATTTCCATTGCATCCGGCATCTGGGCTGCACCTGAAAATATATACATTTATATAGAACACTGACAAAGCCATAGGTTTAAGTGGAGAATCAGCAATCATTTTACAGATATTACAGGACAGACTAACCATCCATAGCTTGGATATGAGGAGATAACTTCTCAGCATGATTAAAGGCGACAATGAATGCTTGTCCCACCCATGTTGAAACTGATGATGGCCTGCTAAAATCTACATGTTCTTCACTGTTTGGCGATAAACCTTCTCCTCCCTCAATAAGTTTGGATTCATTGGCTGAACTGCTTCCAGGTAGTTCACTCTCTGCACTGGAATTCAACCATGTGCTGCAAATTTCAAAAGCTTTCTTCCATATAGCCAAAACAACCAGTTCAACAGAAAAGGACTCTAGAAACAGTCCTGCATCATGCTGCAAGCAAAAGAAATAACAACTTCAATATATTGAATTCAGTACAAATGAGGTAAAATAAACTTTTATTCAGGACAGTTAAGAGAGAGAGAGATTCCATAATGTGGACAGTTAACAAGCATACCTTTTCTTGTGAAAGCTCTGAAAGAACCTGAACATACTGATGTAACAATTGAAGCCTGGTAGATGGATGCAATATGGATAATCCTTGAACTTCCCTTAATATAGTTGATGCACTAGATGTTGGTAACAGAACTGATCCCTGGTTCAGCAAACTTTCAGTAACACCAACAGAATTCGCAGCCAGTGCTGCTGTTTGCATATCTAGTACATCCTGCTCATTCAGTTTTGGAGCTAATGTAGAAGCTCTGGTTGTTGAATTAACTTGCAGCGATGTTTCAAGATGATAAGAGAAAGTTTCTATTACAGATGAACGGGCATTGACAAGAACATAATCTTTCTCGATGCACTCCATTGAATCAGAAACTGGAGAGAGAAACAGACGCAAATAATTCAAACAAAGCTCAAGCATGCATAAAGACATTCTAACAGAGTAACAAACCTTGAAGCTGGTTTGATGAATAAAGCTCTCTATCAATTGATTTCCTTGGTCCATCAAGAGCAGTATTTGACACAAGCCCATGAACAGTCCTAATGTTGGATGTACTTTTAGAATCTTTTCTCTGCGACTGTATGTTGCCATGTACAGATGAAACTTCTGCATTTGGACTTCTCCTAGATGCGTTCCCAGGGTTCCCATAAGACAATTGAGACCTCTTATCGAAAGCAGAAGAAGACTCGACATGTTCAACCGTTGATTTCTTTGACGGAAGTGCAAAAGAGTGCTCAACATCTAGCATCGACCTATAGGTTATTATAAAATAAATTACTAGTGGCTAATCTATCTAGGGAACCAAAGAATGGACTCATGACCCATAAAAAATAGCAAAACATTTAAAGCACGATGCAAGGTAGTATTACCCAGGCTCTGTGAGGAACTTGTGACTAAAGAACTCCTTGAATGTTAGTCGCTCAACTGCAAAATGAAGTTTTGATTTACGCGGAAGTTTTCTTCAAGAGTTTAATATGTAACGTCTCGAAAGTCATATAACACTAACTGTCTCATTCTTAGGTCTGATCATAAACAAATATAAACACCCATAACAGTTCATTTCCCCTCTCCATAGCAAACAATACCTGGGTTTTTGCGTAAAAGGCATCTGCAAAGATCGACACATTCTGGATGCAATTCTTCCACAGCACCATGAGGAAACCGCAGCTCACTGGATGCCAAAATGTTTTGAAAAAGCTGTATACAACAAGGAAATCAGGAAAAATACAAAATAGCAAATACTAACTTCATATCAAGTCTTAAGTTATTTTCTACTCCAGAAACCTGAAGTTGGTTATTGCCTTCAAATGGTGGCTGCCCAGTCACCAGCTGAAATAAAATTGCTCCAACACTCCACAAGTCAGCCTGTACACACCAAAATAAGAAATAAAAGGTCATACAAGAATTACAAGTATATCTACAAGCATATTCAATGCGATGCCAATTCTCTGTTGCATTACCTTTGCATCATACTTTCGGTTCTGAATGATCTCTGGAGCCATATACAAGGGTGAACCACATAGTGTATCAGCCAAAACTTCAGGCATTAGGGATCTGGACAATAGGTACATCAAAATATAACCACGCATAAACAAAATTTATAAAAATTCAACACTAATAAATAGATGGAAGTGACAAAGCTTTCTAACTCTGTGCCCACAAGAAGTTCGTTGGAAACAATTCTACAGAATTAGACTTGTCTACAGATGGAATATAATAAATCAGCATCCCTCTCACATTGACAGCCTAAACTGTCATATAGTTCTTACAAATTCCAATAGAGGTGTGCATCACTCTGTACTAGTTTCACAAATAACAGAACTTAGATCTGAGTAGAACAAATCTGAAAGGCCACAACAGGGACTTAGAAGCTAATGAACAGAAAGTTTCTTCCTACGACATGATTAAATTGAAAGCTCGACAATGGGAATAAAATATTACTCAACAAGATATACAGCAAAATATTAACTTCATAGTTTCTTTTATGCAATATAAATGAGGATGGCCTAATTGGAATTGTTAAATAGTTTACCTTAAAAATCTTACCTTGCAAAACCGAAATCTCCTATCTTCATTTGTGGAGTCAATTCATTAGTTGACAAGAGTAAGTTCTGCGAGTTTGAACAGAAAACAACATTTGATTGAAAACGACATTTGATCCGAAAAGACAAGAACGTATAAAACAAACAGACACTATATAGAATATACTATAGCTGTATAATAACTGACCATAACCTCCCAATGCAAAGAGAAAAGCATGACAATCCTACAAGTTCCAAAGGAATGGCAGGTTGACACGAACCATTTCAATATTTGACAAAGATATGGGACTTGTGTACAGATGTTAATGGTTATATGAACTAAATTTGAACTTTTTGGATGTGTAGCACATTACAGTGAGAAAATCTAACTAAATTATTTGAGATTGGAGTTTCAGTAGGAAAATAAATACATCACCTGTGGCTTCAAATCTCTGTGAATTAGATGTTTTTCTTGAAGTACTTGCAGTCCTGCAGCTGCACAGGCAGTCCAAACAGAACTGATTTAAGATCCATCACAATTTGTTTGCCACATGCAGAAAAGAAAAACGAAAAAGAAAAAAGAAAGGTAACCGGCCAAAAAAGGGAAGATGGCAGAGGGAAAAAATAAAAATAAATAAGATGTAGAACAACATAACAATCGCACTAATGGCATTGCCCATTTATTTGTACAGTTAAGGACATAAACTAGTTGCTTAACTATTAAAAATTGCAACTTTATTAGATTGAGCATCCAATATTTGATCTTTTACGGTATGGCTCATAAATCAATTACCAAAACATCAAAAAAGACAAATTTAAGTCTAACTGTCGAATTAAACGTAATGTTAAGCAAGTATAAATTACCCAGCTGCCTCATAAAATGCCTGGCAACATCTTCCGAGACTTTCCCGTGACGATTGATATAAGCTGCAAGGTCACCACCTTCACAGTACTCCAAAACAATGTAAATTCTGTCCGGAGTCTGCAAATCCCAAGACCAAATTAAATATAAAATTGTGGTAAAACAAAAACTAAAATTTTCTAGGACTTAAAAAGAAAACAAACAGTATCATTACTTGGATGGCTTCAAAAAGGCGTATAATATTGGGGTGATTGATGGTGCTGAGAATAGAAATCTCCTTCAGCAAATTCTCACTGACTTTCGTGCTAAGCTGTCTCTTGTCAATCTCCTTTATAGCAACCTCAATACCCAATTGGCGATGCCTGGAGCGTCGAACCACGGCGAAGGATCCCCACCCAATTTCCCGACCCAGTATGTAGTCCCCGACCAAACGAGGCTGGTTTTGGTCCCTAAGATCCATGAAAGAACCAACCAAGTTGACCACCACAAAAAAGAAGCAAAATTCCCAGGTGGGTCTTCTTAGTTTTTCTTAATGGGTTATGAATATGAAAAATGATGGTGAGGGAGGTGGTGGTGGCGGTGGCTTTGTTTTCTTTGTTTTGAAAAGGTTGGTCGTGTGTGGAATTAATGGAATCATATTGGAAGCGCTATTCGTTTCTTTTGTAAGGAAACGACGCCGATTTTCAGTCTCTTTTGCAGGCGAAAGGAAGGAGAGAGAAAGAGACACACAGAGGTAGAGTCCCAAAGTGACACTTTCCGGCTTTTGGAATTTGGAGGAGAGAGAGACGATGCTGAGTGGGCGATTGGCCTATATCTAATCTATGTATCTAATCGAACATCTATTATACCAACAACTGTTTACTCATTTAATTACCAAAAGAAAAAAAACTCTATTTATTCATTTAAAAAAAACTGTTTCTTTTTTTTCATATTCCAATTTCTTCCTAATTCCTATAAATATAAAAGGGTGATACGTTGTTATAAAATTTATCCACTTTATATCATCCTCTTTTATTTATTTACTTTTTCTAATTATATAAAAAATTTAAAAATACAATGGTTTTCGTTAAGTGTAGTGCTTCAGCAATGTACATAAATCTTATTTTTATATTTGAATTAAATAAATACTCGAGGTACCAATTTTGGGTAATGTTTCTTTCTTTAAATCCTTCTATTTTGTATAGGTAGTTGAAAAAGTACATTATTCTAAATGATTAGAAACAAATAAAGTTAATGTTAGACAAACAAGTTTTATCTGCAATATTTAATTGTTATTTATCTAAAACTGGTAGGAGAAAGATAATTAGCAATTAATAGTACAGCACAAACATACATCAGGTTATTTACTTCATTAAGACTTTAACGTTCTTTCTGATAAGGTCCGGATACAAAGTCCTCCCATATAAATACAAAAAAGTTTTCATTTCTTCCTTGCCATTGTGTAAGAAATAAATAAGATCTTTCCCCAAAACCAGACAGAAAGAGAGAAAAAAAAGAAAAAAGAAAAAAAAAAAGTTATTCTCTCCTAATGGCTCCTATAGAACAGTGATAATGAAGCTACTAATTAGCAAGGCATAATTGCACTTTTATTCTTACAATTTAAGCTCTGTATTCTAAATTTTAAATTTTCAAATTTGTTGTAATTTGAGCTTTATTTGAATTATAAGTTTTAAATGTTTTTTTTTTATGTGTTGGTATTAAATTATATCAATTTTTAAACAAAAAGATACTAAAATATAAATATTAATATTATTTTTTAAAAGTTTGCACTTAGTACTTGTTATTTATTTATTTTAAATAAAATTGGTATAATAAATTTGTCACATGATTAATATTAAACTTTATTAAATTTTAAACTATAAGATATTAAAATTGCAGCTTAGCATTTTCTAAATTGACATTTAATATAGTTTAATAGTAATCACGTGAAAAAATAAGTAAACCATATCACTCAAAAAATAAATAATTCTAAAAAAAAATTGTAATGAATTGAAAAATCAAAAAATCTAATTTTCTAAGTTGAAAAATTAAAAAATTAAATTTTTTTGAAAGTTAATTGTATCAAATTGCACTTAATCTGTATAACAAATGTATAATTTTTTTTTTCTTTTTCTTTTAAACATAATGAAATTTGAGTATATACTCTATACATGACCTATTTAAATGTCAAAAAAAAAAAGGCAAAGGAATCATTTGGCTCTCTCTAGCTCCAAATATTTAAAAAGAACTGTTTACAGAAAATATGATCATTTTTTTCTCTTCTTTTTGGACTTCGAAAGTTTAATTGGAGGATCAAGATTGGAGAAGGTTATCGAATACGGTTCATTTGTTGATTTCAATCTGTGGTTGGTGTTTAATTGACCCAAAAAGGAGAACAATTAATGAATTGTCATCGTGATGCAGAGAGAGTTTTATGTAGAACTATTTTCACAGACAAGAGTTCTGAAAATACTTGTATAGTTGGGTCTTTGAATTCCTAAGCTCATAAATCTCAACTTGTATAATAGTGATTGATCAATAATATGTGTGATGTTGATAGTATTAAAGAAGTCAAAAATCAAATTTAAATGGACAATATCAAGAAAAATACTGCTGAAGATGCTCTTATAATGGATAGCTTCCCAAGTGTCATCCGATCGAGGAAAGTCTTCTCATCCTTTTGCTAATAAACAAAAAGCTCTTTAAAAAAAATTATATATCAATATAATTAACCCACTAAACGATATATCATTGACCAAGCTCATTGGGATAAAAATGATTGAGGATTATTCACCAAAAAATATGATGGAGGATTAAAGGAGACCACATTGTTAGCTGTATCATACAGTCGTACTGAATCAGAGCTAATGGATTGGGATATAAGAGGCATGATTAAAATCCTATTTATTCTCTCCTGGTGGCGGACAAGAAAATATAAATCAGCAAATGTTTGATATATCAGGATGTGCTCTAATTTTCTCAATCTATGATGCATTCTCAATATCTATATTTGTCTTTTATTGTTTTTTTTTTCTTTTTTTTTTTAGGCTCCAGTGTCAACAATCTCATAAAATTCTACACTGCTTACAGATCACCAAACTCTGTATAATATATAAAGATTTTTAAGAATTTCAAACCTGAGATTACCTATAACTAGTATTTTCTAAAGAAATATGTCTTTTTTTTGTTCAGTTTTCTTTCTGTAGTTGAACAATGAAATGAGCCAGAAAAGCCTTGGCCATTGGTTCCATGAACCAACTCTGTTTAATTTCTTTGAATGATAAGACATTAAGCCCATAGGTCTCTGTTGGTGACAAATCCAGCATCTCAAATCTCCAAAATCTCAAAGTACCCTTTTTTGAGGAGGTAAACCATGTGAGATTGAGCCACGTAACCCTGCCTAAGTTAGGCATCCCAACACAAAGTTCTTACACCATTACCGAGAAGAGTATACCCAAAAAATTGTTTTCCATTTATACATAGGGAATGCAGAAAAAAATAAAAGAAAAGAAAAAACCCAACCTTTTTCTTTCCAAGCCAAGTAAAACTAAAACCAACTCGTTTATAAAAAACAGAAAAAAAAAAAAAAAAAAAAAAAAAAACCCAACCCTTTTTTTTCCCAACCCAAAAAAAACAAAAACCAACCCGTTTAAAAAAAAAAAAAAAAAAAAAAAAAAAAAAACTAAAACCCAACTCTGTTTCAGCACAGATGTCGCCTAAATATTGCTTCAAAAGCGTCTACGCAGACTCACCGGGCGTGGCATTGGGGTTTGAGGAACAGCTTTTACATTGCATAGCATATAGTTAGCAGCAGATCATTTAGCTTCTATATAGATTTTTTTGTAAAGAAAAAAAATATTCATTCAGATCTGACATTCCGTAATTCTGAAACTACACACGTGAATTAGCCAAATCTCGAAGCCCATGCAAATTGCCAATATTTTTATATTGCCAAGACTGACTCGCTCATCGGCCACGCTCACAAAGTGCACACCCTCCTACATATTATGCGGTACGAACTGTAGCCCATTCCACAGACCATTAATCGTCTTCCCTTTCCCCAACTTCTATGCCTTGATCCTCCCATTTGCACCCTCTGATATTGCCACGTCATCATCTGGGTCAATCTGTTAGTGTGGTCTCCTTCTGACGTGGCCAAATGTATGCTGGAGATGGGTGCGTGTGACACTGACAGACCTCTCTTTATTATTCCACTGCCACTGAAGCTTATAAGCATTGACAGCAAAAGGGCCATCTTTCATATTTTTTCCATTCTATAATCAGTTCTCCTTCTGCTTTTTTCCATTCTCTTCTTCAGTTGGTACTATTAATTTCACTGGCAATGTGGCCTCTGCTTCTGACTTCCTTTATTCTTCTTAGACTTCTTGGTCACTTGCCTATTTCTCATTCTTCCCTTGACCAACAGCGACTGGTGGTCCAGACCCTTCTGCTTCAGAACCAGAGCAGTGAAAACTGTGGGGAAATCAAAATCCCATTTCCATTTCACTTGAGCTCGCCTTGTGGGTCGGTTCCTAGTGCTTTCCACCTCTTCTGTGAGAATTCTACTGCCCTTTTCCTCAAAGTTGGTACCGAAAGCTACCGAGTTCTTGAATTCTTCTCGGATGGTATACTGGTGGACTTTCCTGGTTCATCCTCCTGTCGTCAGTACAACGATTTGAATTCCTTTGATTTCGCCGAAAGTGACTATTTTGGGGTCTCAGTTGACAATGTCATTGGGCTGTATGACTGCGAAGATTCTTCTCTGTGTAAAGCAGAATGTGAAACGGTCAATCTGCCTGGCTGCGATGGCAAAGACAGTAGCTCTCCTGCTTGCTGCTATCCCTTATCGGATCACAGTGTTTGGCATCTCGGAGACAAATTTTCAGTGTTTTCCAAGTTTGGCTGCAGGGGTTTTTCCAGTTGGGTTGTTTCGCCAACCGCAAATTCGGGAAAACGAGGGGTCAAACTGGAATGGGCAATGCCCAGAAACTCATCCAAGGCAGTTTGTACCAGCGATGCAGATACTGCAAATGCTACAGCAGTTGAACAAGGGGTAAGGTGCTCGTGTCCTGATGGGTTCGTTGGCAATGGATTTGCAAATGGGACTGGATGCATGAAATGTGAGTCCATTTTAATTCAGATCATTTTGGTATCGATCTAGCTTTTTTTCAACTTCCACGTTTGCCAAGTTCAACATACCTGAGATTGTGTTTGTGAGTGCTTTATTAGAAATTCTCAGCCTGTTTGATGCAGGCTATGAATGTACATTGTGCAATTTAATTGCAGAGTGATGTGGAGCCACTTTTCATAGTCAACCATTTGATAATTTGAAGTTTGGGAGACCTCAGAAGCTCTATGTTTTCACATTCTTGGTGCTTCTTAAAATGCTGAAAAGTTTGTTTGACATGTCTTTTAACAGCGTGCATCAAGGACAGAAGGGAAGCATACGGCAGTGACTGCTATAGCAAAAGGCACAGAGACAAGAAACTTGTGATTGTTGCTGGTAAGTGACATCAATTAGCACACCTATATTCTCTTGAAACTCTAGCATCCTTAGTGGTTTCAGTATTTAGTGAACTTGTCCTAAGAAAATAGATTTGTATTGAGGGAGAGCCTAATTGTTAACTATATATAGTATTTTGCAATCTATGATCCAACTCTGAAAGTGGGATCCGTTTTCCAAAGATGAGGAAGCAATTAGACATTTTAAGAATCTAAATAATTGGATATTGCAGGGGTTCTTGCTTCAGTTTTCATCATTGCCTCCTTGACAGCACTTTTTTGGCTTCTAAAAAGACCAGTTAAGCCTGGAACATATGATCCTCAACGGGACGATTTTCATAGCTCCATATCTTTCCGGAAAGCTTGCAGGACTCGATTATTTACTTACCATGAGCTCGAGGTAGCCACAAAAGGATTTGAAGAGGGTCAGAAACTAGTTGATGGAAACAATGGCACAATCTATGCAGGAGTTCTTGGAGATGGATCACATATTGCTGTGCACAAGATAAAATGTGAAACTGAAAGAGACTTAATTCAGGTTCTATCCCAAATTGAGGTCTTATCTGCTGTTTTTCGCAGAAATATGGCCCACCTTCTTGGATGCTGCATTGATTTGGCCTACATGCCACTAGCAGTCTATGAGTACCCTGCAAATGGTACACTGGAGGAACATTTGCATCAAAGAAGAGAGCCAAAAACAGGTCTGGATTGGTTCAGAAGGTTGAATATTGCTGCTGAAACAGCAAGTGTTCTTGCATTCCTGCACTATGAGATGTGTCCCCCTATATTCCACAATGATCTTAAATCCGACTACATCTTTTTAGATGAAAACTTTTCAGTTAAAATTGCAGGATTTGGGTTATTGAGCTCAAGACAAGAATATTCACAAAACACTCTTGAAGGTTCACGTTTTCAGAAAAATGATGTTTATGATTTTGGCATGGTGCTTCTTGAGATTATTGCTGGTCCAAACAGTTTGGACTTGCCTACAGTAGCATTACAAAAGATAAGAAATGGAAAGCTAGAAGAGATAGTAGATCCATTTCTTTACTATCATGAACAACCTTCATTTCGCCGCGAGCAGATAGAGACAGTTGCAGACCTTGCCACAAGATGTTTGTTGTTTGGTGGAGATGGCAAAGTTGGTATGATTGATGTTGCCAGAGAACTGGGACACATTACAAAGGGAAGCATTGATGGGGGTAGTAAGAGAGGGCCTGCTTTGGAGGAAACATTTTCAAACTCCAGCCTCCTTCAGATGATATCAATGTCTCCAGACTCAATACATGTGCCTTGAAATGTTTCTAAAAAGCAGATAATTTCCAGCAGCAAAATCCAACATTACATTTCCATATCTTGCCCCAAAAAATATTGAAAACACTTCAAATATTTGGGCTATGTGAGGATTTGGATGTTGTTGCTTTTTTTATATAATATGTATATCATAATCAGCTCTATACGGATTATGTTGTTTCTGTTTCTTTCTTCATTGAAGAAAAAAAGTTAAAAAACTTTCCTTTTCTGCCCCTTTCCTAAAGTTAATATTTTATACTTCTGTTTAAATTTTGGCTGTAAAGATAGAGTTATATGCTTATGGTGAGGTTCAGATTAGATGGATCTAATGGGATGCTGATACCCTATTTGAAAAAAAGTCAATTAATGAGCCATAAATGCATTTTTAAATTAAATTTTTAAAAAATTTAATGGTTAATAAATGAAAACATAGTACTGACTACTAAAGGTGGACATGAATACATACATATATATATATACAATTTTTTTTTTCTTATTAGGGAAAATAAATCCTAGATTCGTTTGGAGGCCAGGATAGCCTCTTCTGTACCCCACCTCTTAAAATTTTCCCCATCCGGGACTGGATTTCCTGGTGAGAAAACAGGGCCGGATGGTGAAAGACGTTTCCCCATTTTCAAATAATATTCAATCTTTTAAAAATAATTAATCTAATACAATTTTTTTAATATATTTATACTTTTCCATAATAATCCAAGTGTTTTTGAATCCAAGACACCTTTAATTTGTATTATCTAGTAATCCCAGTGTTTTTGTAGAAGAAATTATCTTGCAGGTTTAACCTTTAAAAAAGAGAAAAAAAAAATCAAGTCTAGATGCAGATTTCACCATCATTATTTGGGCACGGAGACATTGATCATGAAATTTATGGCATCCTGTAAAAGATTTAAATTATTGAATAGAGTATAAGAAAACATGCGTGTCATTAACCCAAGACGTGTTTTTCAAGCCAGCTTATTGCGTTGGTAGCATTGTGAAAACCAAAAAGATAAATTGTGGTAATGATTTTTTTTAAAAATGATTTTGGTAAAGATTCTTAAAAAGGCAAACGGAAAGTGGCAATAAAAGCATAGCAGAAAAGAAGATTTTGGTAAAGATTCTCAAAATTTAAATAAAAAAAGACAAAAAGATCTTGGTAATGATTCTTAAGAAAAACACACATTAAATAAGCAATAGATAGAAGCATGCACTTCAGAAACGAAGATCTTTGTAAAAATTCTTTAAAGCAGCAAAAAAGCCAATAAAATTTTCTTGTCAACTCGTTTCTCATAATGTTTGAGGCCGATTAAAAGAAGAAAAAGTCAGTAAAAATACATAGTAATTATTATTTACATTTGATACAGCTTTAATTAGCAAAATAGTCCTGGTCCACAAATTTAAATGCAATCAAAATATGGCGATGAATTCGACATGTTTTATTTTCCCACATTGACATATAAAAAATAAAATATAAAAAAAATAACCAACTTTGAAGGTTCAGTAAGACAGATGGGCCTGGCAGCTATCTTATCTCCATAAAAAGTGTTTTGACCAACCCGCTGTTTCGTAACCTTTTCCCAAACCCACCCACTATATAATTCTCACAGGGTTGAGACTTTACTGAACCTCTTTTTTCCCACCTCTTCGTTTTTTCTTTCAATCCCAAACCAACCTTTCAAGGTACGTCCGTCTTTTTCTTAACTATGTTAGATAGGTTTTTGTTTCTCTCTCTCTTTTTATACATGTAATTCTTGTAGGGTATCATGATCAAGTCCTTGTCTAGTTTTGGGCTTTGTTTTAAAAGTCACTTTGAATCTTTATGATGAATCAACTTTGGATGATCTGGTTCTGGTTAGACTAGTAAATACTGTTTCTCAATGTCGATATGAAATTGTGTTTATGTTCCTGCCTTATATGAGATTGGAGGTTGAGAAGTTTTCAGGATGCTACTCTGCAGCTGACCTCCTTCAAAATGATTAAAACTTTTAAGGGTTGGGAAAACAAGTTAAAAAAAGTAGGATCATGTAAAAGTGGATCTGTACCTTATTAACTTTTGTGGTATTATCACAGTGCATACACAATTTTAAATGGGCACTAAGGTAGGTGTTTTCTTGATGTTGACTTTCAAATGTAAAGTTATAACTACATTGAAGATCTATTGGCTATACCATATAAAAATAATGTTTGCCTTGATGTTTATATATTGAAGGACCCTGATATGGGGAATCTAAATTGGGATGCTTATCAAATCATTAGTTTAACCACTTAATATTCTCCTGAAATTTTTACTTGCCTTAAATTCAGGAAAACAATATTAAACTTTTTATTATTATTATTTTTTAAGGGGGAAAAAAAACCTCTGTTTTGTTCTCGGCATGATTTATCAATATCTACATTTTTTTTTTAAAGATGAGCGATGATAAAGAAAATGATGCTAATCGTAGCAGTGTTCCCCGTTTGAATGAGAGGATTCTCTCATCTTTGTCAAGGAGATCAGTTGCTGCACATCCCTGGCATGATCTTGAGATTGGTATTTTTATAGTTCGATCAAATTCAATGTAATTGGTATAATATGCCCCTTTTCTTTTGCATATAGGTAGAAAGAAATTAACTAATCGTAATGCAAAATATTCTTTGCAGGACCTACGGCTCCACATATTTTCAACTGTGTAAGTTTTCAATCCAACTTTACACACCTTAGAAGAAAAAATAAATTCTTGTCCACAGAGGCAACAGATGACGGCCTAATTTTCATCAACTTGTTGAATTTTTTTATTTTTATTTTTTATTTTTATTATTATTATTGTTTAAATTTTTGATATTGAACTTGTTGATTTTTTTATTGCAATGCTATAGGTGGTTGAGATAACTAAAGGAAGCAAGGTCAAATATGAACTTGACAAGAAAACAGGACTCATCAAGGTATGAAAAATTTACATCTTCCAAAAAAATGAAGCTTATAGTCTTGGTTCTTGATTGATGTTCCTCCTCCTTTTAGCCATATATTCAAGCATACTTTTGATACTTGCTAAAAAGGATTACTTGGAAAGAAAGGAACTTAAAGTTGTACTTTCTACCATGGTATCTTGGTCATTTTAGTTTAAGAATGTTCTCATGTTTGAATGATTTTGAAGGTTGATCGAATTCTATATTCATCAGTAGTCTATCCTCATAATTATGGTTTCATCCCTCGCACATTGTGTGAAGACAATGATCCACTGGATGTTTTGATTCTCATGCAGGTGAGTTGTTATAAATGTATAATTTGATACATCCTTTCAATGAAATTTATTTTTAGTTATATCTTCATATGTAAATACTTTAACATTATCTAATTGCTATGCTGACGATGGATCCCTCATTTGTTATCAAAGAAAAACAGATCTTAGATTGCATTTGCAGAAGATTCTTAAGACTTTTAACTAGCTCTTATATAGATAACTTCCAAAGTGATGCATCATAAAGTCAATTTTTACCAATAAGTTCAAAGTCTGCATCTGAAAGCTATCTGGTGGACTATAAAAACTCATCTGGGTTTATGATTTGGATAGGAACCAGTTCTACCTGGTTGTTTTCTGCGAGCCAAGGCCATAGGACTGATGCCCATGATTGACCAGGTACTCTATGTAGCTCAATAACAAATATAAGTCTCTGCCACATTCTTGTCATCAACTTTTGCAATAACTTTTTTTTTTTGTGTGTTTTTTAAGGGAGAGAAAGATGACAAGATCATTGCTGTGTGCGCTGACGATCCAGAGTATAAGCACTATACTGACATTAAGGAGCTTGCCCCTCACCGGCTTTCAGAGATCCGTCGTTTCTTCGAAGACTGTAAGATTATTTGAATTTTCAAGTTGATTATTATTGTTGAGTCATTGTGGTGGTAAATGAGAAATTATGGCTTTTTATTGTTTATGTTGCACAGACAAGAAGAATGAGAACAAAGAAGTTGCTGTGAACGATTTTTTACCCAATACCACTGCCCTGGAAGCCATCCAGTACTCAATGTAAGTGCATTCTTTTGAGAGTTAAAACTTGTTTGGAAAGGAGGAATATTGATTATGAATTATGAAATTTTAATATTCACTCATAAAATTATGAGACAAAATTTATGTTAATTTTGGTGGCAGGGACCTTTATGCTGAGTGTTGATTATGAAGTAAGAAACTATTAATATTCAAATAACAAAATTAATGAGAAAAAATTATGTTAATTTTGGTGATAGGGACCTTTATGCTGAGTACATTCTGCACACTTTGAGGAGGTAGACAGAGATCCACCAGGAGGAGGCATATTCTATTTATTTACAAATAAGTCGTTTAAAACAACGAATTGGTGGAAGATGTTTTCAAGAAATTTTAAATTTTTCTGGAATTTGGATAAATTGAGAATCCCTGTTTGGTTCATCAATCAGAAAGTAGGAATGATGCAAGTGGATATTCTTATTTTTATATAGGATATATACCAGTTTGCTTTGATCAATCCTGGAACCTTTTAGATTCTCACAGTAAATATCATGCTCCTCAATTTTCCCTGCAATAAATATGTCTCAGGCGTTTGTTTTATTTCCTCTATTATTATTGTTATAGATATCGTTATTGTTTGTTTTCGCACAAGAGAGATGGAGAATTCTTAATTATGAGTTATTATAGACACTGAGCATAATGGTAATGAGTAATGATAGAGGTATCAAATGTTATCCTGATTAAAATATCAATGTAATCGAATTATGAATGAATAAGTGATTTTTCCAAAGAATAATTAAACTAAACATAAACCTATGGAGTATTGACATATAAATCTTGATATCCATCTTAATAGATTTATTTGGTACTTGGTAAAAAAACGGGACAGCAGTTGACCGGAGATCCTAATAAGATTCTTAATAAAGGTTTTAAGTTCCAGAAATTTCCCAACGGTTTACAGAAATAAGAATATATATTTTTTGGGTAATATACAGAAATAAAAATATTCTTCAAACAAAGAAATAACCGGTGTATTAGATTTTTGTTGGTTCTAATTAAAATAAGAAATTTTATAAGTGTAAGGCTAAGTTATATTTATACACCAGCCAATGGTTGAAAACAATCTTTAAGGAGTATTATATTGCAGCTTAATAAAAAAATCATAAAAGACAATGAAATTCGGGAAATTATTTTTATTATATTGCTGATTAATAAAAAAAGATTGTCATAGAGATGGAAATTCAAATTGTTTTAAAGTTTTATGAGTTGGCATTTCTCATTGTTTCAAAAGTTTGTTTAAAACATTTACAACTTGGTTTTAGATTTTGCTAAAAGATAAACTTGTTATTTAGAATTAACTATGTTCTCTCTTTTTACTTTTATTTTTTTTAAGGAAAAAAATTATTGTTACAAATAACACAAGCTTTATCTTTAATCTATAAAATTGAAAAACATTTTCATAAAATGCTAATTAATACACCCTGAAACTGAGAGGTTTATATTTTGAACACAATTTTTATTTTATTTGATATGATAAAATATTTTTATTTTATTAATGTTAAACATTTGAACATGATAATGAGATAGATAATCACGAGTACAACTTGTTCAACAGTTCCAAGAGAAGAACTGCGGCGGAGTCCTTGGCCTTCTTGACACTTGGCATAGGCTCTCCCACACACTCATCAGTCCATCCCCTGTCAGTGGTATTCACACGTACAGCAAACGTGAATCTCTTGGCATGTGCAGGTCCACCCTCGCTCACACACCTACACCCAAAATGTATATAATTCATCAAACTCAGACTCTCTGCGTCAATATCTCTACCTTTTTTTATATGCAATACCCAAATTACAACAATCACTTACCGATAGAATGGCATGGGCCAATTTCGACGTAAGCATATATCATTCAACGTTTGTCGAGTAAATGTTTGGCTGCCATTCTTTTTCTTCTTCCCATTATCATCATCATCATCCTTGTCTTTTGCCTCTGCACTTTCCTTCTCTTTCAGTGCAGCAAGTGCATTCCTCGCAGCTAGTTTCTGCGCCATCTTTTTCTGTGGATTCTGAGCAACTCCTACCTGGACACCATCAATGTACACTTCGACTGTAGCTAAATTTCCACTTCGAGTGGCTTTGTATTCCAAGCCTTCAGCCTGTTGCTGACATCGTTCTTGCAGTTCACGCACAGGATGCATTGGCAGTGTCTCCGGAGTAACCATTGGATGCAACAGAGGTTGAAACACCTAATAACAAGAGGAAAAAATTGCCATCCCAAAAATTTTCAACATCACTTCTCATTCATCATACCCAAAAGAAAAGAACAGGAAATGAAAAAAAAAAAAGAGTAAAGTGAGGGCCTTGAGAAACTAACCCTCCAAACAGCAGCAGTATTATGTCCGCTGTCAAGAAATACAGCACCAGCAACAGATTCAACAATGTCACCAAGAACTTTTGGAGCTTTGCAATCTCCCAAACCAAAAGAGTTGAATCCTGGCTTTGACAATTCAGATTGAACTTCCTTCACAAAGTCCCGAATCTATAGAGAGAATCCAATATCCAAAAACTAGTCAATTCCAAATTTAACTATGGAATGCCATCGGCTTCCCATCCAACCATAAGAAAATTAATTGCTAAGAACAAAAATAGAAAACCTGTTTTTCAAGGGCATTTGAGCCATGGCGAAGGTGCATATGAAGATTATGTTTTACAGCTACACGAGCAAAATTTTCATTGTTTACAGCAGCAGCTCGCAAGTCAGTCAACCGGCCTGGAGGTAGATTTGTGTATGTGAAGAACAAATGCCTTGTAATGAGATGATCTAAGACTGCATCACCAACAAACTCCAATCGTTGATAGCAGGACACTCCAGAAGATGGTCGGGAAGCATGGGTAATGGCTTCCACCAACAGGCCCCTGTCTTTAAACTTTATATTTAAAGCACCTTCCAAGGCATCAAAGTTGACACTCCTAAGTATACTCTCTGGAACATAGGATGGCTTAGCTGAGCATCCTATTTCATCAGGATCAAACTCTACCTCAATTCCAATCCATTTCATAAGGTGTTTAGCAGCATGCTTCCCACCTTCTACGTAATAAACCCCAATAAGTGCTTCAACAACATCAGCAAGTGTCTTGCTTGATAGAACCCTGTAGGAACTAGAATCACTCTCAAGCTCACCATCCTCCATTTCATCATCCTCGTATGCATGGCAAGTATGATCTATCTGGTGTACAAATTCAGCAAGTGACCTCTCCTGATCAAATAAGGATGATTCTCCATCTTTTATATCCTCATCAAAGACAGGCAACACCCCAGGAGCAGCCCATCGAGATGGAGCATAGCGATCTGCTTGGATATATGATTGAAGTCCTTTACTCAAAGCATAATGATATAGAACCATGTTGCTCACCATTTGCTGCCTCATCCTAGTAAGCTGGCCTTCATGTTTTTGGGGGTATTTAAGAAAAAGAAATCTGCTAACAACCCATTTCAGGTAAGCATCGCCCAGAAGCTCTGCTCTTTCATAGCAAAATGTCTCCTGGCATGAAGCGGCAGTCAAGGCTTCTAAGATCTGTTATAAAAGAGGCACCCATCAATTTATGAATAGTTGTTAACCACTTCAAATCAACAATCTAAGATGATGAAATACCTTTGAAGCAGGGACAGGATAGTGGATTACATCCTTGAGCTGCACAGCAAGAAGCATGCTTTCAACCCTCCTCATTATTGAGGGTAATCGCTGGGCTCCACGAACAAGTGATCCAGGCAGTGGGTGTACTAAACACAACTCAGGAGGAAGAAATACATAGTATGTTTTGTCAAGACTCTCCTCAGATTCACCTAAAAAAGATACTGCTCCATTTGCTCAAGAAATTACAAGAACAAATAGATTTAACAGAAGTAGTGGAAAACATTACCTTCAGCATGTTCAAATCGAGGAGACAGAAGATTCTTACAATACGAGACACCACGTCCTCTTATAAGAGGTTGTTGCTTATGCACTAACTCAACTCCATACCTATGTAAAAGGAACCAACAGTTAGATGCACCCCCTTGCTGTGCAATAGGAAAGAACAAGCTTATCAAATGTATAAGGATCACGCATATTGTCACCAGAAAATGAGTGGACTAGCATTTGGAGAAGCCCACACATTTTCACTTGACAATTGTTTTTTTTCCATCGCAGAATATAAGTAGCTTGTGATGTGTGTTTTGGTTATACAGGCTACTAACTGGAATCGAGAACATTTAAACAAAAACTACAAAACAAGTTTGAGAAGGCAATGTTCATATACTTTTGCTTGTAGTAATCAGCATATGAGCTGTACTCCAGAGGGCCAAGATAGCCTTCTTTCCTTGGGAAAGAGTTCTCTGCATTCATATCATAGCGTATTGAATCTACATAAAACCTTTTCCCTGAGTGAGCAGCTGTTACAATTTTCCCTATCAAATCTTCTGCAGTGGTACAAGTATCAGCCATCATCAGTTTGCCTTTGGGCAAATCCATATGCCTTTGCATTTCAAGGGCACCTCGATTAGGAACCAATCCAGAAGCCTTCACAACATCATATTGTGCCACAGCTCCTCTAATCCCATATGTGGGATGGGATTTCTGCCCAAATGCCATGCCATTACGCAGTTTCCCAAACCCATACTCCCTTCTATCTCCACCTAATGTTCGTTCATTTGTGCCAAGGTAAACATCTGGTCGAGCTCTTTGAAGGGGATTGCACCATGCATCTGTATTAATTATTTTTGCAACCAGATCCCAGTCAATTTCCTTTGTAGAATCTATAGAATTATCGCCAACCATAGGGACAAACAAATATGCCTTTGCAGGATCCCAAGGAGTGGTGGAAGGTTCAACATCCACATCCAGTACAATACTCATCAATCGTACATGAAAACTCTTAAGGGATGCCAACTGTACATAGGTATAAATATTATTCAAGCATCAGTAGCTAAAAAACCAATCAAAATAGTACTTATTTAAAGCAAGGAGATTCCTGTAGGGTAAAGAAAACACTTTACCTCATTCTGTGTGATATCTATTGACCCCTTGAAGACAAGAGATGACTTTGTAGTCATGGTTCGAGCGATAAATAGATCCATCGACATCGATAAGACCTATTAGCAGAAAACACGGTTAAAGTGAAAGGAAAATATTACTGCACCTAAGATCCAAATAAAAATGAAAATCTACCTCTGCATCCAGCTCATTGCCAAAAAGCACAGCAAACTCTGAAACCTGAGTCAAGAACGGATCTTTAGAAGAGCCTATGTTTATGCACTTCACTGCATACATGTAGAGATGATGCGGTTTGGAATTGTCGCAAACATCTGTTCCAGATAAGATCCATTCACCCTGTAACAGCAAAGAAAGTAGATATCAATTTTCCAGGGAAAATAAGGCAACAATTTTAGTTGTTGTAGTTGTTGAACTTTTTAATTTTTTAATTTTTTTTCTCTGCAGCAGTCTATAATTGATTGTTAAAATTCCTAATTTTAGACACCATGATCTAGTTGCAAGGTTATAATTTCAAAATAATTGGGTTACACAGCATCTGTTAATTGTATATTATGTTTAACCCAGCAACGGCCGTTTAAAATGTTCTATTATGTGCAATTAAATACTATGGCAATAAAATTATTGTATCTAGCCCTAATTCCTAAAAATTACAAGTAGACAATCTATATGGCAATCAGAATTAACTAACCTGGAGAATATTAGCTACACCTTCAGGATAGAACTCTCTGTGCCTAGCAGTCCCAGGAAGTGGATCTCCTTCATCATTCTGATCTACCTTTTCTATTTCTTCCCCACTTCCCTTGTCTGGCAAGAGCATGTCAGTAAATGCTCCCATCTCATGGAGCTTCTTGCAAGCAGCCAAACATACAGCCTGCATAGCTAAGGAGAAAATAAGTCAAAAGTCTAGTATGTCTTTGAGGTGAAGCTAGCATAACTATGATAAAGTGGTAGCATGCCTGTTGAGCAAGGCGCATTGAACTGCATATAGGACCCTCAAGGGTCTCAAATGGTGCATTGCAAGGAAGTTGAAGCTTGCATGAATATTCAGTGGGACCTCCTGGCTTCTCATGCCTCACCATAACAAACTCAGGACGAAGTATTGAATACCTAAAATTTGCACAAAATGCCTACTAAATATATCACCAAATATGGAAGCAGAAATATTTCTTGAAGAGAAAAATACCTGTCACTAGGCAGCTGAGAACAGTAGAAATGAATGAGTCCAACAGCAGAGTTTAAGCTCACAACAGCACCTGTTGTCTCTACCTGATACATTGTACCTGGTGTTGTATCCACTGAAATTAGCCTTGAAGTGTCCTTTAGATTACTCAGGTCAGTTCTCTCAATTGCTTCTTTACGTAAGGTCTCCTCACTATTCCTGGCATTCCTTAAGAAGGCTTCATGGGACAGATTTCCTCTAAAAACATAGAAAAATACTTATGTTAATTCCAAATTCAGATCACACGAAAAAACATAATAAATAAAAGTTATTTATCCATTATTAAATGACAAACCATAAGCATACAATGGCTAAAATAGTGACAATATTAAACCAATGAAATAAGTACCTCTCAACCATCAAGATGTAATCCGAACCAGGCTTTCTAGCACGGCCCCTAGACTGAATGTAAGCCAAAACAGTTTTCGCAAGGTCAAAGCGAATAACAACATTACATTGTCGAATATCAAGTCCTTCCTCAGCCACACTAGTGGCAACTAACAATGTAACCTACAAAACAAGTGCAGAGCTTTTAAGATGAGGAACATCTGATAAATTAGGATTTTTCCCTCTGAATGATACAGCAAGCCAGAAAGGCATGTAAACATACACGACCATCACGGAATTTCGCAATTGTATCCTGCATTTGGCAAGTCCGCATTTCCTGACTATTGTTATGACCAATCAAGCTAGCACACTTAACAAAACTCAGAGACGGAAGCTCTGCAAAGACCTGCATGCTTGGAAAAACATGATAATATATTTAAGGAAATCAAAAGGCCTACTGATTAATAAGGACAGCAGAAACAAAGTTTAAAACAGATTGAACCTTAGGAAGAACCAAAGCTGACACAACTCGCTCCACAAAGATGATTGCACGAAAATCTTCAGTGTGCTGATATGTAAGAAGTATTTTAATTAGTGACTGCACCTTTGGGGTCACTTTTCCATCAGCTACAGCAGCTCCTATAATCACATCCACATGCTCCCCACCCGAGACAACTACACAACAGAAGCAGACCAGTGGACTAAGAAAAGCCAAGGTAATTATATATTCAATAATAGGACAAACCTGATAAACTCAGGAAACAAAGAAAAGAAAGAACAAGCCAATACATGATGTTTGCAGCCATCCTTAAGCTATGGCTCACCTATGTGATATCAAACTTTTACCATGCTACTAACAACTATTAAGGCTAATACTTAATACATGATAGACAAAAAGCATTGCAAGTGCACTTTTTTAAATAAGTAGGAGTACATCTGCAGATAAGCAGAAGAACACACTCTTGCACTACATAATCCAGACCCCAAATTATGTTCCATGTTATGACCTGTCATTCCCAAGTTGCAAGGACTAATCACATCTATTATCAATGTAGTTAAAGGGAATACCACTTTCTGAATCTTTTCACTTGCCATGTCACAAATAAGTCTCTTTTGTTTGTCAAAACAATATGAGCTAACAAACAGTTAGGATAATTGGTATTTAAGCAGTAACAATGGTCAACTAACATACTCACCATGACTGTCAGGAAGCTCTCCCTCCTCAATCTCATCAGGGGCACTTCCCTCGTGAGAGACTTCACTCTCTGTGTCTGCAACTTTTGTTTCCTTGTCAGAAACAGCACCCTCTGACAAATGGCATTGCAAGAGAGATACAGCTTTACTCAGGTAGGATTCTTGAAACTTGACATCAAGCTGGTAATTTGCCCTCTCATCATTTTGTAAAGCCGTCAGAAAAGATAGCGCAACCTGCCAAAAAAATAGACTGAGCAATCATTTGCAATTTATTTAAAAAGTAGGCCACAGGATATATAATTAGAATTGATATTAAGTTGGTCACCAAAGAACTAAACCAAATAAGGGTACCTTGTATGCACACCACTGACCCAATTCACCAAGAGCATAATTGACTGCCCTTAACTTTTGAATTAAATTAACTGCCCCATCACTTTCTGTTCTTTCTGAAACACCATAAACTTGACGCATCTCTTCCTTGGCCCCAGCATCTCTGGCTCCCATAAACTGCCATTTACTTCGTCTAGAGCTAGACTTTGCAGCTTCTTCAACTTCGATTTCCATTTGCTTTATCTGTTCGTGAAGGGACCATAAGGTGGCTGCTTTGTCATACTCCACTACCCTTTCTGAGGGCATTGGGACATGTTTTTCCAGCTCTTTACGGTCTTTTACAGTACAAACAATGGAATCTAGTTTACTTTCAAGATTACGAATCTTTATTGCACAATCTACTTGGTTGGAAACACCTAAATAGAACATAATCTTCAGTTGCAGCAACATATTATAATTCAAATATTGCGAAGAAAAACAAGAATTGTGACTGATCAAGTCCAAGTGTCTACAGTTGGGATGCTCCTTCCATGGGAGTCATTAGCTTCAAAAGAAAATAAAAACGCCAGTGCAAACAAAATCTAACTGCTCAAGATTGAAAAAGAACAATACCCTTTAAGTTAACAGGAGAAGCTGTCATTCCAAACACAGATGGTCTCTTCTCCTTTGGAGTTGTATGATAGAACTCCGACATCACCAAAGAATATGGATGTTTCTTCACAGCATGATGACACTCATCTAGAATCAAGAGATTGATGGCTTCCATCTTTATTATACTATGCCTCAGAATGTTTAGTAGAATTTGAGCTGTCATCACTAGAACCTGTAGAGCAGAATAACGACTGAGTAATGAAGGAACAAGCAGCAACTATCAGTAGTTACAGGACCATCGAGAGTGGAGTCAAATAGAAGATAACAATAAATAAAAGTGAAATGGGGAAATTGCGTCAAGAGAAATAGATTAAAATAGTAGCAACTAGCAACTGAAACAGAAAAACTATTGATAGGAAATAGCAAAATATACTCATTAATCGCATAAAAACCACCTGTTTTGAATCGAATTCCCGCTGCCATCTTCGGGAATCCCAGAAATCTTGACCCATTTCACCACAATAATGGCCCACTTGGTAGCCAGTTCGCTCACGTATAGCTTCTGCTTGCTGTAACAATTACACGAGCATGACATTAGCATAGACATAGTTTGCAGCAAATAGACACAACTACAGATTAAGTTGGTAAACAGAATGCTTCCCTCCTCAACCATGTTCATGTACACATTACCTGATAAACAAGCGGAACCTTAGGTACTAGAAATACAGCTAGCAATTTCTTGTTTTGCTTTTGCAAATCATTGAAAAGGCTTTTGATGAGGAGTACAGCAATGAGTGTCTTCCCAGCCCCTGTCTCAAGGAAAGCTATAGTGTTTTTCTTCTTTGCTTGTTCAAGGACGTCCAATTGATATTTTCGTGCATGTTCCTCGGGTATTGTTTCTTTAGGTTCTTCAGGTTTATTCTCTGCTTTTCCATTGCATTCCTGGTTTTTATCGTTAGCCACTTTCCCCTCTCTGTGCCTATCACCTTCATAGTTACCAATGCGAAAAACCATCTCATTTGACCCCGACTTATCCCTCTCCCAATAACCCTTTGGTTCCCTATCCCTCCATTCCCTGTCTCTTCCATCCCTTCTATAGTTACTGTAATGCTCTTTTCTCCTAACATAGTCCCTATCCCTTCTATCAATATCGTCCAAATCGCGCGCCCTTTTCCTGCTAAAACATCTTTCCCTTTCCCTCTCCCTAGGGTGATATTGCCCTCTTCCCAAGCAATACTTATCGTTCTTGCAGCTGCCGAATCGAGCTCTCTTGTTCCATCTTTCATCACCTTCTACATCTCTTTCCCTCGCAACCTCATTGGGATTGACGTTCTTATACCTTTGAAGTCCATTTTCACTAACCTCGTGATCACACTGCAGCTTCTGCTCCCCATTTCCATTCACCGACTTAATACCAACACAAGCTTCGCCATTATACTCAGAATTCCGACCACCATTTTGGTTGGTACCGTTAGGTGCGGCAATCGAGCCCTCAACCTGCACCACCGCCTTGGAAATCCTAGACCCTCCATTCGGTAAGCAAGCTTCCCCAACGCTGCAACTTCGTGTCCCGTCGCCAAAGGCAGTAGTATCAGCAAGGTTATTGAAGTCCGGCAGCGAAGGAAGTCCAGCTCCATTTTTTATACTGTCGAGAATGTGATCGAGCCCTCCAAAGAAATCATTAACAAGTCCGTCCTCCTCCTGATTGCAATTTCCAGTTTCACGGTTTGCCGTGGAATCTGGAGCAATGGAAGTATCACCGAAATCCACCAAATCGCCGATGAGGTCGCAGGAAATATCTTCGCAAGCGTCAAGCCAGTAAGAAGTTCTCACCTCCTCCGTAACAGAGGATCGAATAGGAATAGGGTTCTCTGAAACCCTAGCTTCAGCCTCCATCACGATACTGATGCTCTTAATGCGCTATCTACTATCACTACTTTTAGTAATAGCTATATTTTCTCAGAAATCAAACTATTTTATCTATAGCTATATTTCTTGACAAAGAATTGAAAGGCCAAAAAAAAAAAGTTAACTTTCTCTATGAATAAAATATCTGATCAAAACATGAACCGAACGAGAAGAGTTAGCAGAAAACCTGCGTGTAGAAACCCAAATAAATTAAAATAAAGGAGGGAAGGAGAATTTGTATAAAATTACAACAAACAGTGAAGATTATGAGCAAGAAGGAACAACTTTCTTTTAAAATAAAATAAAATGAGAAATGAAATGGAAACGCCGCAAATGAAAGAGAATACAGAGAAGAAAGTGCAGGAGCTGGAAGATGATGAACCCTACCCCCCAAAAAAAAAAGAAAAAAAAAAAGAAGGATAATCGAAAACGTAAAGAGTGTGTTTTTGGAGAATCAGAAGCAGTGGATTGAGGCGGTGTATTACATTTGTATAAAAAGGAAAACCCTTGAGAGACTATGAAGATTTTTATTTTTTTATTTTTATTTTCCCTTTCTGTTTTGTTTTTGAGTGTGTGCGAATCTGAAATAGATTCCAGGGGTCTATCTCCAAAAGCGTACTTTGCTTTCTTGATTGACCGCCGGGATCACCTCCAGTATCACAGACACGCCGTGCTTCTGCTTGCTCCGCCTTCCTCCTCAGCTTCTCTACCTGAGAGCCCCAAACCAAGGAGAAAAGGCTTCGCCTTTTTTTCCTTCTTCAAAAAGAAAGTCTCTTTTCTTTTTTTTCTCTTTCCTTTTTTATTATTTTCATTAAATGGGTCGGAAAACAGTAAACCATGTTACACTTACAACTTACAAGTTACCGCAGAAAATAAGTAAATAAAAATCCATGATCGATCCGCCCCGCCCCAGGAGAGTTTTAACTTCCAAGTTCAGCCCACCCAAAACTCAACGGCTTCCAAGTTCCGAAGCTTATTGGAACGGCTACACTTCTAGTAATCCTTCACCTCCCAATCAAATATCGCCACGTCTTCGATTTCAGGCTGCCTTTTAGTGACCGTCCCGTCTAGTCGTTGTCAACTTTTTCAGACAGCAATATCGTAAGATTTTTGGACCAACTGCTTGCAACTTACCACTCCAATGTGGACGTCGGACAGTGGTCGGTGGATTTATGGAATTGGAATCTGATGGGATTTTTCTTGTGTAATGTGAAAGATAAATACCTTTTTCAAAGTCAAACTTGATGGAACCACGGCAACCGTCCAATACGATTTATTCTACATAAAAAAGAAACTATTCCCAAGACCAAGATCAGACTGAATATTTTTATCCTATCAGATTTTCTTTTTTTCCCGTGGGATCCACAGTCCAACCACTGGGTAGTGAGGACTGGTTGGTTTGTTAGTTGTATCCCGTTTAATGCTCTTCTTAATTTTCATTCCTTCCTCGTAATATTTCTATTTTAAGTTTTTATAATAATAATAATAAAATATCTTTCCATTTAATTAATTAATTTTTCTTTTGGTAAATTCAATTTAAAGATTACCGTACAGAAATTATTTACGAAACAAATAAATTATAAAAAAATAATGCTAAAGATACTATTTAATTTTTTATTATGTATACATACTTAATTATGTTGTTGATTAACATGTTATTATAATTTAAATATAAATAAATAAATATTTAAAAAGTAAGTATAATTAAAAATAAATCAATCGATCAACTTATAGTAAATTTGAAGTAGATTGGTTAATATATCTAACATTATTTTAAATGAAAATCCAAATACATTTTTTAAATAAAAGTTAATTGTACACACTTTTAAATTTTTAATTAAAGAACAAAAACAAAAACAAATTTAAAAGTTCAAAAGCAGTTTAAATAATTATTCGAATTTATGGGTAATCTAAGATGTGGGCCAGAAAGACTAATCTTCAATGTACAAAGGCTCATTGTTAGTGGTCTGGTCCATTAAGGCATGTATTGCAATTCAGAATTACCATCACGTAAACCAGAAGAAAAGGAAGAGCACAACATTCTACCACATGTCACCATCTCAGACATTAAGGTCTGTCCTAACCGGTCCATGCCCTCCCTCGTGAATATGAATAGGTGAAGAACAGTGGAGGCATGGGATTTTGTCCAACACGCCTCCCAAATTGAATCTTTTATTACTTCCCCTCCCTCGCTGGACCCTTTTGAGCAAAACAAACACACACAGAGAGCCGTTTTTCTCTCTTCTGGGCATAAAAACATTCAAAGAGAGTGCAAGAAAGAATGAAGAAGCACATAAGTTTGTTTCTTTCTGAATGAAATGGGCCGACTAACTTGAAGTACACAATCGGTAACAATTTTAGGCCGAGAATGTAATACTAATGGACCCAAGCCGATTACTTCAACAGCAACTCAACCAGGCCCGTTCACATGCTTTATCGACTGGCCCAATTTATTTTATTTGGATAACTTGTCTGGCCCAATGCTCCTCATAATTATAGATATTTTGCCATTGAATGATTATTTTATGGTCGGCAACGCCACAGGTACAAAATATCAAATCAGGTTTCGGGGGTTTAAAACCTGACCAACCACTCAACATAAATAACCAATGGAGAAATTAAAGAATTCGAAACATTAAAGAAAACCCCCTGATTGCTTCTTTTTAAAGGACTTTTAGATATAATATTTGGCTCGAAAGGTGTACTAAACAAGTTGTGATTTAATTTATTTATTTTTTTGGTACAGATCAAGCTTTTATGTGTAGTAGTACGGGATAGCTTGTGGATAAAAACCAAGTGGAAGAGGGGGTGAGGTTTGTAGTGTTGTAGTTGAAAAAGAACTTGAAGTTGAAGAAAGGCTTCGAAGATGAACCACTTGATGTGGACAGTATGGATCCAATCACATGCAAATGTCAAAGGCAAAATTAGGCATCTGTATGAACAGCAAAGTACTGCCCCACTACTCATCAACACTCCAAACCCACTTTTCAAATGCATGTGGATCACGCTTTCTCTCTCTAAGATTAATCATCATCACTATCTATCAATCTCACTAATTCATCTACAATTATCAGGTGGTCGGCGGTCCATTCAGTGCCAAACCTCTCTCTCTCTCCTATATAATGCTTTAGCTTCGGCTTTCTGCTCACTGTAATGTCCCTGCTGCAATAACAGTATACCCACAGAAAAGAAGAAACATATGCTTTGAAACAAGTGCTGTAAGGTGCATGGTAATTGGGATGAGCAGGTGTATATTGTCTAAGGAAATTAATTTTTTTTCTTTTTCTTTTTTCTTTCCTCTTCTCCGTACGACTACAACTAGGTTAGCTAGCATACACTTTTTCCAGGAAAAAAACAAAGAAAAGAAAAAAAGAAAGCAGAAAATATTAATTATACATTATATAAATATGTGTATATTTTGATCTGGGATCCACATCCACACTGTTTAGCATTCTACATGTATATTGTTTGGTTTGGAGTTTGGACCACCACTAGCTTGCATAATAGTTGTCCTCGATCAAATTCATCATCCCTGCATTATCATCAACATAGCCATCAAAATAAGATACAAATTAGGAGTAGGCTTCTAGGCTTTCCTAGCCACAAACAGCATCTTCATGTGTCTGTAATATCAAGAATTCAATTTATTTACTTTTACCTAGCTATTAATTATATATATATATATATATATATATCTGTGTGTATGTGTGTGTGTGTGTGTGTGTGTGTGTGTGTGTGTGGGCGCGCGCGCGCTGAAATTTTATGCTTTCCATAATGTACTTTCTGTGTTATCATTACAAAGGTAGAATATGCACCCCCACACCGCACCCTCCTCTTTCTCCCAACAGCTAGCAAAGGTGTTAGGAAAGTTGTTGAAATGGGTTAGCAAAGAGAAAAGCCTCTAAAATAGAGTTTGGTGAGTTTTATGTAAGCTGCTAGCTTAATTTGCAAAGCTCTAGGAACTAGGAGAATAAATTCCTGAAAGGCAAAGTATGTATATATATATAAATATGTATATAGGGACTCCTTTATGCTAGCTAGGAAATTGAAAATAAAAAAAATGGGTTAGGCTTAAAAATTTAATTTATAGGATTGCTAGGAGAGTGGAAAACACTGAACATCTGAAGGGAATAAGGTATATATTCCAAATGATACTTTATTTAATTATGTATTTCAGTTTTCGTTTCTGTGTGTGTATATATATATATTAATAAAATGAAAATTGTTACTAAAAATATATTTTTAATTATAAATTTAAAAATATCATTAATAAAAATAAAATATTAGTAACAAAAATCTCAAATTTATCATTAATAATATATCATAGTGATAATCTTAATTTTAATAAAATAAAAATATTTTGTTTTAGAATATAAATATAAATATATGAATCTATATTAAAAATATGGCAGCTCATCATCACAGTTTACAAATAAATAAAACCCACAAGAGTTTTCATCTTCAAGTATAACCTGCAGGCTATATTCATATGCAAACCAATATAATATACATAAAAAACGAGTGGGAACAAAAAACAAAACAAAAACGAGTAAGAACATAAGAATAAGGACTTCTCGCAGTAATTTGTTTATATATATGTATAAACGTAGAGTTGTCGATTCTAATTAAAGGAGTTGGAGAATTTATCTGTTGTGTTGCTTTATTTCAACGCAGCAGTGTGTATATAAAGTGAATTGCGAATAAAGAAACTAAAGGCATGGCCTTATTCGGGATTACAGATTGGCAGATAAGGCCTATAATAACTTTGCCCTCATATAATGATGCAGTGAAAAGGTACAATAATTTTTT
>QANX01002325.1:209768-281368 GCA_003254975.1 Ochetophila trinervis | reverse complement strand
ATATATATATATATATATATATTTTGAATACGAAATGGAAAGTGGGAATGGTGGCTATGAAGTGTAATATATGGCTGCTGCTTCATCTGGTATTGCAGCCCCCTGCTATGCTCCCTCGCCTTTGCACTAGAAAAGGAATTATTTGGGTACTCTCGCCTCCGTTCATTTTGAGTTCTCTTTCAGCTGTTTGGTTGATTTCTTGTATCCTCCTTCCCTTACATATGGACCCACTTTCTCACAAACATGTGGCCCCCCCCCCCTCTCCACACCATATATTATATATAATATTAATATATGCATCATCACAACAGATATCATATATATATTTTTATTTTTATTTTCTGGTAATTACACCAGATACCATATTTATATCTGCATATTGGCCTGCCTTCAAATCTTTACTCTAGTCAGTACTCTCCCAGCTGAGTCATCAAATATAAATATATATATATATATAAACATATATACCTACATATATATATAGTAGCTGCCATTATCATCAATATCATCATGGTATGGATACCCACTAGTTGATGTAGACTCATCGATACGATGCTTTTCTATGGTTGTTGATCAGGTTAAGAAATATTTATATTTATATATAAAAAAAAATTGCATATATATATATATAAATTATGGTGGCATCTTACTTTTTATATATATATATAAATTATGGTGGCATCTTACTTTTATGTATATAGAAAAAATTAAACGCATAACAAGGTGTAGAGGCGAGCGAAATGGAAATAAATAAATAAAAAACAAACAAACAACAGGCTTGAAGAACAGTGGAAGTCACTGTAAGGAGATGAGGACGAAGGATTAATTAATGTGGACACGGAATGGTCAGAGTACAGAGGCAGAGGTAGAGAGAGAGAGAGAGAGAGAGAGAAATGGGGACAAAAAGCCATCACAAGAATTATGATGGAAATAAGATAACCGCCAACTGGACCCCCAAGTGTAAGCTTGTGGGAGAGTGTGGTTGGGTTGGGGATATGTCTACTCCTCTAGGGGAGGATGTGGTCCTAAACCCCTACATGCATATAGCCCTCAAGCCTCTCTACCCTATTTATACTGTACCAACAAACTAATCACTGCTTCGCTAATTCTCCTTATATTATACCACGCAATTACTTATTGTAATTACAATAATTGGAACTAGAAAGGCCAAACATATGGTATACAAGGTGTTTATCTACATCTGAATGAATGTAGGGAGAGCTAGAGAGGGAGAGAGAGAGAAAAAGAGGTCCTCATTAGGATTAGGATTAGGATTCGGATTAGGCTTTAGCTTTAAAGAGAGGTAGGGGGCGGCAACACTGACCACTCCCTCCTTTTCTGGATGATGATGATGATATGAACTCTGATATTTCCTCGGAAATTCTAGGTAAGCGTTACTTACTACCTGTTTTCTGTATATATTATCACCCTTTTTTTATTATTATTATTATTTTAATCTCAAAATTTACCCTTTGTAAATTTAGTTATATATATATTGTTACTGTACTTTTTCATGTTTCCCACTTGAACTTTGCAGTATCCATTTATATCTCGTGAGACTGCATCTTGCTTGGTGGAGTCGAACCGGGGATAATTAAAAAAAGAAAAAAAAAAGTAGTACCGGGGATAATCTTATCTTCATAACTCCAAGCTCTCAGTCTCATGCTTTAATTAAAGTGCAAATTAATTGAAATCATATGTATAGAACCTTTTTTATTAGTTATTCAATTGTTTTAAAAGTCTAAAATTTAAAGATAAATATTTTCATATTGCTGTATTAAAATTTTAATATTTAATTAGAATTATAAATATTTAAAATACATTTTTAAATTTCAATTATTAAAGCAGCTCAAAGTATAATAATAAAAGTCATGATGTAATTTATTTTTTGTTTATATATATCAATTATATTACTTTTAAGGAGAAAAATATTTATGTTAATTTTTTCTTAATATTAATTAACTTCATTAATTATCATACTTGCACTCAGAGATGAACTAGCATATGATCGAACTGTCTATTTTATAAATGGCAAGTTGTGGAATAAAAATTATGTCCTCCCTTCTTCACATTCGTTACTTGCTTATAAAAATAAAATTATTCTTATTTATCTTCTTGAGCCCATTTATTTTTACATGATAATACAATCAGCTAATATTTTTTTGAATATTTAAAACTAAAATCTAATTAAGAAGAGTAACTTTACTTTCCCACAAAAAAAAAAAAAAAACAAAGAGTGAACCTTCAATGGTAATCAATTAAATTAACCTAAAAACATGTATGTCCCACTAATGTTATCCACATCATCATATCTCTTAGAATTAGGAGAGAGATATCTCCTAGGAAATCAATTAGACTTTTTAACTTTTTTACTCAGTAATTTAGCTTTCAAATTTTAAAATTGTTGTAATTTGGGCCTTTTTACCTTTTGATTAACAAAATTTAACACCGGTCTTATGTGATTTAAATTAAACTATATTAAATTTCAAACTAGAATATATAGTACAGATTTTTAGAACTAGTTTTATAATTTTATATTTTAGTATTTTTTAATTTAAAATTTGATATATTTTAATACAAATCACACGTGACCGGCGTTAAACCCTGCAACTAAGGTAATTGAAAATTTAAAAGACTAAATTGATGAGTTAAAAAGTTAAAAAATTGAAGTGCAAAATGATTATCTTTAAAATTGAAGTTATCACAGTACAATTAACCCAATATATATTTTGTCTTGTCATTATAATAGCCTAAGCGTTGTGCTCATCTTACAATTCCTATAAAGGTCTATAGCTGCAAAATTCTGAAAGAATTAACAATAAATAAAATATAGAAAGTTTAAATATAAATCAAAATAATAATCAAACATACATATTCTAAAATCAATTGAAATAGATCATATTATATGTATTTAACAAAATCAAATCAAATTACTTAATTATTGATGTTCCGACAACATGTAGTTCAGAAGCTGTTAGCAATCAATTTATGTCAACAAAATACAACAACGGCTGTTGAATGGACACATCATACTCTAATCTATCTCCCTGTATTCTCTATGGAATACCAAACTACATTGATACTCAAAAGGTCTCAGTAAATAGCCCACAGACACCAACCTAGTTACACCTCAACACGTTTTATATAAATAGAGATAATACATAATGTGTCTTTTCGTATTCCTAAATCATAATATGTATAAACTTATTATTATTAAATACATAACTAATAATAATAGTAATGAGTAATAATTTACTTATAAAACATATATTAGTCATATGAGCTTTTAAATAGAGTATAAATCATTCAATTTAATGGGCTAGTTAAAGTTTCACAGAGACAGTGTCTCTAAAAGCTTGCAATACTGACATAAATAAGTCTTAAGTGAATCATATATAATTATAATTATTGACAATCCACACATATTTAAAATTTCTCACATATTTTACATGTAAAAACAGCAGGAGTCCTTCTGATGATGCATGCGGGCGGCTTGAAGATAAGAGATATCGATGTAATACTTAAAATATGAATGGGTATGTTTTTATCTGAAAATTGATCATTTTCATCCCAAATTAATTTGGTCCAACAATCTGAGGGTTTACGGATGTAGAAGTTGCAAAATGCAACTAAAATAGTACTTAGCAAAGTGAAATTGGACGAGACGATGGATAATGTTATGTGACAATGACCATCATGACTGGCCATATTGTAGGGTATATCTATCAAACTTGACAATATATATTACCCAAGAGCTAGCTAGCCCCTTGCCCCATCGTGACCATATTGTAGTCAAAATTGACAATATACATTCCCCAAGAGCTAGCGATTTGCCCTCTGGCTTTTTTCTAGCTTCAATTAATACTATTCCATCTGTACTATTTTTATTGAAGTTTCCAATTTATAGATAAAGCACTATATATATGCCTCTTCACTACACAACAAGTCGTCCCTTTACCCTCCAAGACTTTAATGTGTACATAATATCATAATTTACTTGTTTTGTTGTCAATCTAAGACAATTTACCAAAAACTAAAATAAAATTAAAAGATCATAACTGTTAATATGATAATACGATGTCTGGAAGTTCCAACCCATAAAATAAAATATCAAATCTCATCAGGACCACAAAATTAAGTAATGAAGTATAGAAAATATATTTTGTAAATATATATAGTACTATATAACTATGTCATTAGTATATATAAAATACAGTTGCTATCAAAAGTGATTTTTTGTGCGTTTTGCGTTTTCTTTCTTCTAAAGTGCTGAGTATATATATAACATTTGGAGTTGTTAAGCATATGACAACATTCATGTATGACAACAGTTCAAGCCTTTCAATTTTCTTTTTGCTTTAAATAGAGCCTTTTTCTATAGCAAAGTTTTAAAGCCTTTCCACATTATTTTTTGTTTGGTCTAAACACTCTTTAATACTTTTTAAAATTAAATTTGTTCATATAAAAGTCTTTACAATTAATTTGTACAATTGATACATTTTAAATTCAAAAAAACTTGCACATTTGTCCAATTTAGTTAAAATTGATAAATTTCGTCAATTTATAAATTACGTGTATAACACGTGAACTTCAAAATTGATTTTTTTTATTATACCAAAATTAAAAAAAAATTGTTATGGTTTTTCTTTTTTAAATTTTTTTTAGTTTTTGGTAAAATTAAAAATAAAAAAACTAATTTTGAAGATAACTTAATATGCACGTGATATCTAAATTGACGGAATTCATCAATTTTAACTAAATTTGACTTAAATTGGACAAAAGTATAATTTTTTTTTAATTTAAAAAGTATCAATTACACAAATTAATTGTAGATATTTTTATGTGAATAAATTTAATTTTAAATGATACTAAAGTGCATTTAAACCTTTTTGTTTTAAACAAGGAAACGAATCTTAAGCTCAAGGCCATGGAATATTGGAATGCAGCTGTTGTTCTTTTTTCTTCACATATTAGTCTTTTATTTTTTTATTTGACTATACAAATATGATTTGGAGTTTTGTTATAGTTGTAGAGAAGAAATGAAACGAATAAGTGAAACACAAAAACTGAGTGGCGCCCTTGCATCAATTCAACATTTTTTTGTTGTACCACATTTTCTCTTATGGTGAGGTTTCTATTTCCTTTTTTTTTTTTTTAAACTTATTGATAGGTATTATGATACATTGTAAAATATTTTTATAAAATCCACATAAAAATTCAAAACATATATCAAAATATATAAAACTTCCGCATGGAAATTAAGCACACAAAGAAAACTAGCATATATCTTTGTGCAAGGGCTAATTTTTTTTTTTTTTGGTCAACGTGTAAGGGCCGGGCTACTAAATATTATAATTTTATGTACCATTTAAATAAAATATAATTTGATAGATGTATAAGAATTATATATTTTTTCTGGGCAATTGGTTTATAAGTTTATAGGCATACATTTGCTATAAAATTCACTAGCTTGTTTGAAAGTTTATATAATCCAAAATATGAGCTTTTTTTTATTAAATATTTCCAAATATTATAAATTTTAAAAATCTACAAAAAAAATAACTACAAAAATATGACTAAACACTAAAACATACTTAATTGTTGCGTTTTGTATAACAATTTTTTTTATTTTTTTTAACACAGTACTTCTAAATGCTATCAAATCCAAAGCCAAAAAAAAATTTTTTTTAAGAAAAAGTAAAGAAAAAATAAAAATGTTTTTGTTGGAGAGCTTAAGGAGTCCAACATGTATATTTTATAGCAAAACTTTATATTTATATATATATATATAGATTTTGGGATCCAGTGTCATTAAAAATGGTTTTTGTCATCGTTTAAGAAACACAGACTATCACAAAAAAACAGTTTAAATGACAATTCTGATATCCAAATATTTGCATGATAGAATTTTTTTATATACATATATATTTATATACAGGCCTGCTAAGCACCCGACTTCGAGTTCCTTAGCAAGGTCAAATTCACGGTTGGAAACGGAAGGAAGGAAACGGAAATTTGGCTTTGAAATTACAAATTAAGACAAAAACACACCGTTTTTGGGTCGAGCGCTCAGACAAAATTCTGCGTTGACTTTCAATTTCCAAAATTCGGTGTTGACACGGTGCGTTTCAATCTCTCCAATTGTTAGGGCTAGGGCCCTTCATTTTCGTGGAAGGAGAAGCTCAAACCGAACGCAGCCACTCATGGGAGATCACCAAATACAGCCACCACTTAGCTTACTTCGGTCACCTCATCTGCACCAGTTGGCGGCGAAAGTCAAGAGCAATCCTCGGCGAATACTCCAGCCCGAGTAAGGCCGACTAGCGGCGGCTGTAGTGAGACTGAAGTAAGGCCAGAGCAAGTTACTGGTTTTTCTGAACAAGGGATATGCGCGAAGTGAGACCAATCGAGTCGGGTGCAGAGGCAAAGTTTATAAAATCCAAAACGCACCGTTTTGGGGCTTCATTTTCCCCCAGATTTAATTTTGACCTCCTCCAAATTAATTTTGACCAGCTGCAATGTTTGACCGAGATTTAATTTTGACTTCATCCACACGTCTGGCAGTGCAATACAGGCATTATTCAAAACTGTGTTTCGGGTTCCCTTAAGGAACCTGATCTGATGCCTTAGCGGCACTGTATATATATATATATATGTGTGTGTGTGTGTGTGTGTGTGAGCATGCATAAATAGTTTTTTTTTTCATGTCAAAGTTTAAACTTTGGACCTAAATAGTTTTTACTACTAGGTCAAACTTACTAGTACATTAATCATTTTCCCATCTATTTAATTTTCCTATGGTCAGTGGGATACTAGGTTTGTGAGTACAGATTACGCGATAGATCTATGAAAGAGAACCATCTGGTGATCAAATTTAGAAGATATAATAAATTTAAAGCCTAAATTAAGATCGATAACTATTTGTGCTGGAAATATGCCTATTCTTGGTTTAGAAATTTAAATCTTATAAGGAAAAAAATTCGAACTGTTACTTACGTACACTACACTTCAAATATTGATAATAAATTAGAAAATATATTTAACTAGATGACTTTGTTGCATGTTCAACCAAATCTTTAATTGATTATATTCTTGGTCTGGCTAAATAATTTTAATTACATGATCCGTTTTAATTTTTCGTTAGTTCGTTTATTATCATATATATCTGTTTAATTTTGACACATACTTTCCAGTTTCCACTATTAATTTTTAGAAATTAAACTCGACCTTCATAATAGTTAAAAGGAAATAGAGTTACGACAGAATATGAATTGCTAGCTTGTTGAGTGAAAACCACCTAATTAAAACCAAGAAACAAACAAAAAACAAAAAAAAGAGAAAAAGAAATTGCCGTGTGTGGAAAAAAACCACATAAAAGACTTTGGTCAATAATTCAAGAAACGGACACAAAGGTCAAAGAAACAAGAGCTTAGTCCCATAATTTCCCCACGTTTTTCTCTTTAATTAGTTGGGTGTCGTTATACATTTCTTGTATTCTTCTTATGACCTGGAAACTAATCTTGCTTCTCAATGTTTAACATGTCTTGTCTACTCAAATTGTGTACAATTCAATGTATAACATGTCTTGTTTATTTATCCTAGTTAAGAATCTTATCTTAACCAAGTACTTTTTTTTTAATCTTTTTTTCTTTTTCTTTTTTTATAAATTATTAACCCAATTTTAAGGGACACAATATAAAACGGTCAGATTTTTTGAGAAATAATATTCTTGACCCTTGAGTAAGTCGTCGATCCATTTTTTTTTCTATGCCATAGAAAAGTCAAAGATCAGAGTTTATACATGATTCTGTTTGCCTATATAATTAGATTGACATGATGAAGGGCAAAGGTTACACATGGAACATCCCCTAATATAAATAACGTAGCATTTGAATTTAATTTAATTTTATTTCAATTAGGAATTTTATTAAATTAACAAGTACAAGGAAGTAAATTGAGTTTAGGTCCTCTTTGAAAAGCCTCAAACTTTTTCATTTTTTTGGAATCAATTTTTCTCCTGTAATGTTTGGTTAGAAATAGGAATGTTAGAATTTGAGAGTAATTAAATTAAATTTTGTGTTATGAGGACTCAAGGCTAAATTTGTAATTTTATTTTAAAAAATCTCATTGTTAGTTTTTTAAAATTCTCAAAATGACACCTTGGTCGGTTTTTCTAAATTTAAGAAAATCTGATTATTTGGGTCTACACTTTTTCATCTTCAAATAACTATCTAAACACATTAAAAATTGCCACTTGCCCAAAAAAATTAGATTTGAACTAACTTTACTATTTATACCAGATGGAGCCTTGGTGGGTAATTGATATGGAACTAGAAGTACTAGAGCAGGAATTTGGATTTGGGTATGGGTTACGAATACTATCTCTTACATACATATGTATATATGTATGTATATGTTGGCCACCACGCCGGCCGGTTCAGAAATAGGAGGCGCCTACAAGTCGGTGTGAGGTTGATTAATAAAAAGGTGATGGTTGCTTTATATTTTGGAGTGGCTGGACCAGCACTTACTTAATCAATGACACCAAAAGTCAAATCTCAAAACCTAACTAGCTTTGCCCCCTCTCTACATAAAATTTCTTAAAATAATACCAATAAACTGTTGACACTCGGATGCTTCAGCTTGGGGGGAGAGAATGGGATTCAATTTAAGCTTGTTTTGGTGTTAATAATGCCCCAAAATGATCCATGAAAAGGACAAGCTCACATGACCAAAACCACATCGTTTCATGGGCCCCTACGTGCAAAACTTTATTTTCTTCCAACTCTCTCTCATACACATACATATGTACACTAGTCTTTAACAAAAGGACAACGGAAATACAAAGCAAAATCGTTTTGTTTTTCTTCTCTCGTTTTGTAAATTAAGAAGCTTCCAAGGAAGGCCAGCAGGGGGGGTAAATCAGGCCGTAGAAAAAAATAAACCATCACACTCTTTTCTCTCTCTCTTTCTACAAATCCTTCTCTGGTTGATATTCTTTCTCTCAGAATATTAAGCTTTTAAGGTCAACAATATCGACAACTTGGCTTTCTTCAATCGCCCACATCTTGTTTTAGGGTTTGAGTGTGCGTGTGTGTGTTAATGTCTCGGTCAAAGAAGAAGGCACCGACCCTTTTTATTTGTGTACTCAGAGAGAGCGAGCTCCGCTTTTAGCTCTCTGTGGTCTCAGAGATCTGTGAGAAAAGATATAGAATCTTTTGAAGCCCAAATATACCATGAAATTTCAGGTCTTGAAGGACATCGGGTCTTCTCGGACGATCCATCCGCCTTCTTAATTTTTTCTCATATTCGAAACAAGGGTTTTCGTTTTTTTGTTTTTTAGAAAAGAAAAGAATCCAGATTGATTTGCTGAGATCCACTGAAATTGGAAGAGAATGAGTAAGGAATATGGTGGCGAATTTCAAAGAGAGTATGCAGATAAAGAAGAAGAAGATTCAGATAAAGAAGAAGAAGATGAGGTAAGGGTTAACAGCAGCAGCAGAGCTACTAAGATGGCTTCATCTTTTTCTGGGCATCAACATCAACATCATCATGCTGTTGTTCCTCAGCAGCAGAATCAATGGGCGCTGATTAGGAGATTGGATGATGAACCAGCAGCAGAAGCTACGAATTTCAATTCCAAACTGCAGCTGACAGACTTGTCGTTGAAAAGCAGCGACGAGGAAACCGAAGGGCATCGAGGAGGAGAGTGGTCGTGTATTGAGAGAGAGCACATGTTCGACAAAGTTGTGACGCCGAGTGACGTAGGCAAGCTCAACCGCCTCGTCATCCCCAAGCAACACGCGGAGAAGTACTTCCCCCTCGATTCCTCCACCAACGAGAAAGGCCTGCTCTTGAATTTCGAGGATCGGACCGGGAAGCCCTGGCGGTTCAGATACTCTTACTGGAACAGCAGCCAGAGCTACGTCATGACCAAAGGCTGGAGCCGTTTCGTCAAGGAGAAGAAGCTGGACGCCGGCGACGTCGTTTCGTTCCAGCGCGGCGCTGGCGAATCGGGTAAGAACCGTCTGTATATAGACTGGAGGAGACGCCCTTATGCACCTCCTAATCCTCCCGCCACGCCGCTCCTCTCGCCTTTACAGCTGCTTCCGTCCGATCATCATTTTAATCAGTCCGCCAGATGGTACTCCATGCCTCCGCCGCCGCCAGTTTCGATGCCAATGAGAGTCCACCATCAGCATTTGCAGTATCACAATTACACTGCTCATCCTTATTACAATCGCCATCAGCAGTATTACTCAAGCTATCAACACCCCCACACTGCTTCAGCCACTGGCAGTGCTAGTCATCAAAATGATCAATATTACAACAGCTTTCTTAGAGGAGGAGGAGGAGGAGGTTCACAATATTCAAATTCGCATTTACATCATCAGGTTTTTGATGAAGTTCAAAGGGGTGTTGGTGTTGGTGTTCCAATGGTGATTGAATCTGTACCTGTTGGCCGCCATACCACAAATACTGCTGCTGCTCCACCTTCTCATGAATCCAAACGCCTTAGACTATTTGGTGTAAACATGGAGTACTGTCCCATTCAAGAAGAAGAAGAACATGATTGCGATGTAATATTGTCTTCTAGCACAACTTCAATACCCGCGGATGACACAGTGGTTTCTCGGTCTCTTCATCATCATCTTCCTTCTTCTTCTCTCCGACTGAGGCTGCCCAATAATAATACCGACCCACTGCAGCCGAGTACAATTCCGGCAGACTTTTTGAAGAAAGGAAAATCTACTTCTTTGTCTTTCGCTTTGGATCCTTAGCTAGATAGAATTTCATAAGTGAAGTCGATTTGGAGTATACAATTTCTCTCTCCAGCCCATTTTTCTTTTTCTGTCTTACAAATTATATTATGAGCAGCACCCTTAAATATTTACTTGCACATCTAAATTGCATGCCTTGGACACTCAATTTAGGACAAATTCCGAAGGTCTTGACTCCAAAGATATATATATATATATATATATATATATATGATGTGTCTTTGCCTTACTTTTTGTTCTTCAATTATATATCCGACTATATATTGGTAAATTAGTTAATTATATAAATATAGCAGAGGTTTGGGGTTGTAAATAATTTTTACATCGAAATGACACGCAGCGTGCAAAAAGCTATTTAATGTTGTTGAGTTGGAATATTTTCATCAATTAATTGTGTATAATATACCATGCATATATTTACAAATGAAGATATATATATCATCTTTATTATTTATTTCATATATATTTATCCTAAATTACTTGGAGTTTGCGTTTTGGAGTTGGCGGACACTATGAATGACATGGTTTTCGCCGCTTTAGTATATTCATTTCAATGAATCTGTTCTTCGATCACTTTATATTATAATTAAACAGCATATAAATAAATATATATATATGTATGCATAATAGATGAAGCTAGCTATAGGAACTGGATCTTCTCTTTGATCAATAAGCTGCTGTTGTTCCTCAAATAGAAGTTCAGAAGCACACAGGAGGTTGATGCAAAGGATTTAAAAGTTGTTGTTCATTTGTTTCTTTGTCTCTGCACTTTTCTGAATATATAACCCTCTAACGTCTAGCGTTCTTGCTGCTGCTGCTTGTGCTTCAGCTTTGCAGGTAATGGGCATATAAAGTTTCAATATTCAGCGCTGTGAAAAAAGGTTCGGTATTTGTACTTTTCTTTATATATGTACCTAACTCTCTCTCCATCTGGATCTGCACTGGTATTTATGAAGTAGTTACCATTGTTTTTATTGACTGTGTCTTCTGACCTTTAATTGCTGCCACCATATGACTTCCAACCATGTCCCTCTGGATTAATGCAAAACTTTGATTAAAGCAGACGACCGTACAGTTCCTTCATCAGTACAGTAAGCTTCTCTTAGACTAGCCTTAGCCTACATTTAAGCATATTGTTAGAAAAAAAAGTTCATCTCTGCCTGCTGCTTGGTTTTGATTGTTAATCCCAATACACATCTCTACATATATACATTTCTGTTTCTGTTTGAGAACAAGTTCATCAATCACTTTTCACCGAAAAAAAAAAAAAAAGTTCATCAATCACCAGTATTGCACCAAATTATACAAATAAATATATATATATATATATCTTTGAATATGCTCTTGTTCCTGTTGATATATAGTCTTAATCCTATCTTTATTGGTTTTCTAAAAAGAGATTATACATGCTTTGGAATCTGGATATCACCCATCATTATATATATTATACTTGTTGAAACAAATATTTAATTAAAATGCTCTTCTTTATATTTCATATATAACATGCATTATTGATCCTATATATCTAGTGCCAGACGATAAAGCTGTAGCTATGCATAATTAAGATGTAAAATGGTGCAGCCTTAGGCTGTATATAAGTGATCAAAAGGAAGCTGAGAATTTACATATCTTTCGGTGGTACTTTTATGAAGGTAAATACATCTCATTCCATAGTGTACTACTCTCTCTTTGTGCAATATTTGTCAAAAGTTTTATTTCAATCTAGTGAATTTATAATGAGACGGAAAAGGATGTAAGCTGTGCATACAATTTTGAGGAAAATAATGAAATCAAATGCATGTGAAACAACTATAGCTCCTTATTAGGAAACACTTTATTTTATCTAAAAAGAATGGGTGGAGAGAAGAGACTAAAATCAAACATATATGATATATCCACAAACGCTACATTGTGCATGCATACTAAGATAATTATAGAAGATATATAATTAAATCTTATCTAATAAATGTATAAAATGAAATTGCAGTATTAATGTGAAATACTTTTTGTTAGGAAGAGTTTTTTAATTAATGCAGTGAAGAAGATATATACATATGCATATATTATGGTTAACTTCTTTAGCTGTGCTAGTTTCGAGTAAATTATGAAAGTTAAAAAGGAAGAATATTTTACAAATCCGGTTCAAAAACTCAGAAAGACCCAGGCTATAGCTAGCAAGCTATAAGTAATTGCTTCTACCAAAAAAAAAAAAAAAAAGCTATAAGTATTGCAGAATAAAATTAAGTTTTACACTGAACGATGTTTAAAGGTGAACCAGCTAGCTAAAAAGGTTAAGATAACATTAATACATATATATATATTTTTATATAACTGAACTTATCTATGAAACAACTAATCCAGTGCTATGGTGAAATAATTAATTATCTATAAAATTATATATGAGTCAGTTGAAACTTTATAAAAACTAGTGTTTGGTAATGTTATATGCTGGAGCACTTGACTGAGCCTGCATATTGACCATGAAAAACCAAGCTAATTAATCCTAGGTTTCATTGAGTAGTGGGAGGATAAATTTGGTGTTAAAATTGTTTATGAGATCAAAATAGTCTATGTGATTAATAATGTATGTATAAGGATTAATAGTCAGCAAATCAATATTATTCATTTCAAGTTAATCGCAACAGTAATTTGTTGTAGTTAAACTGAGAGTATTGAAAATGCAATAATTTTCAAAATTATTAGTTGTAGTCAATCAAGTACTCCCTAAACATCATACAGTACATATTCTTGTGAAAAAGATTGAAGTGACATTTTTGGGAGCTCAAAATCAATTGTCGTAGCAGTGAAAACTATGTTTTTTTTTCGGTATTCGTGCTCTCATGGGTTATTTGTATATTCCTATACTACCCGTATATATTAATTGATTTAATGCCTCTACGATAAATCTCTATCCTTAATTTTCAGGTCGGAGTGAAGATTGATGTCTATATTGCTATGATCAAATTAACTACTATAAAATAATAAATAGGAGAGGAACTACTTAAAGTTCATTTGTTTTGATGATATATTCAATTATAAAAAAAAACATAGACAGCATATATACATTTATATATATACACATACAATATTGACCTAAAAAATGTCTCAATAATAACGTTTGCATGCTCGAACCACAAGGGAAATAAAACATTATTCTCTGCATCTGGCGCAACAGTAAATATCTCAAGGATTCATAAAAAAGAAAAAAAAAGTAGGTATTTCAAAGAAGATTTTTTTTTCTTTTAATATGTCTCNATTTTAACTAATATCGTATAATTAAGCGAATTGAAATTTAAAAGTAAAATTGAAACAATTAGAAAAAAATGTATAACAATGATTACAATTTTAAAATAAAATAATAGTTATATGTAAAAAAAAAAAAAAGATTATTTTGACATAAATTTTCAACAAGTTAAAAAAACTATTTGATTAAAAATTTAGAACTCACCTCACCTAATCGTATAAGATATACTTTATTCCATAAAATATCTATAATTATAAAATTTTAAATGTCAGTACTCGCTTCACTTTATAAAAATTATACACGTAGAGAAAGATGTACAATGAAAATGTCATAACAAGAACATGAATCTTTTTCTATAAATTATGGATCAATGATGATTGAAGGTGAATATAATCATTATTTAATGAATAGTTATGAAATTTCATCAAGTAATAACTCATGGATACATTTTCAAACTAAACCATCAGGAGTTAGTAATTATGAACATAGTCAATTAATGTCATATCCATATTATGACTATCAGCAAAGACAATCATGTAAAATATTAGATTCATATGATTAGCATATTAACAATTACATGCAAAATTATCAAAGAAATGTGCATTTTGATCAATATTTCTTTCAATACACAATTGAAAATGAGAATAAGGAAGATAGTGAAAATTTTCAACCATTTATAAATTTTATGTGGTATTGACTTATATTTAAGTAATTATATATGTGTATTATTATTCTGATTAATGAATAATTCATTACTTAATAATATTTTTATTACTGTCAACGACTGCTATAAGTCTAAGTCTCTTAATTATGATAAATATGATTTTCATTCAATATTTTTTTCAATTTTTATAGTTAAATTGACAAAATATCTAATAAATAAGCATATCCTGAAGTTTCATAAAAAATTTCCATATTTTTCTATAAATTTCTGTCATTTCTTTCATTTTTTTATCGATATNATTAACAGCGATCGACAAAGTTCATCGGGAAAATCTACCCCCTTGGAAAAGTAGTTGTTTGATAATTAATTATATATATATATATATGTGAAGATTTGTGATAACAGGAAAATTAAAATTCCCAAAACTGCAATGACGACGTCAACAGTAATGAGGTCATTGTCAGTGGACATGTGAGGGAAGGGATTAATGAGGTCTAATAAATTTAATATACTAATTTTGAAGCAATTTTGGATCAAAGGAGATACCATATTTTTCATCTCTAAAATATGCATTGATTTATTATATAAAACATATTGAGAGAAACGAAGTTCGCTGGCAGGTCAGGTTTTCAATATTTTTTGGTAGAACAGGTTTTGATCAATACTTATCATAAAATAAATGCATAGAAAATAATAATTACTTATAACAAAGCATTAAGAAATTAATAAAACGAAAGATTCCTATGATCAAAACTTAAATTAACTTACAGAACCCAACTGTAGCTAGCTAGAATAGGGCCTTATATTCTAGGATTTAGGTTTAACTGTTTAAGCACCATATTGTAATTGCAATGGACGATGATGAACAGAAAAAAGCCACATGCGTATGCTTAGTTATAAGCATAGCATTTATATGGAGAGAGAGAGAGAGAGAGAGAGAGAGAGAGAGAAAACGCGTAAAATCTTCACTTCACTTGTCATTTTATGAGTGTTAGAAAATTGATATCTTTTGAAGGAATTTGTCGTAAAAGTGAAAGAACGTGAGCGAAGACGACGTGCATTTAGAGTTGAATAACTTTAATTGCTCTGGAGATTGGAGTCTTTAATTCCACACTCTGTTTTAGATCAAAACAACTTGATACATATATTTACTGAAAAAAAAAGGACAAATATTTACATTACTAAAAAAAATTAAAAAAAAATTGATACATACTTACAGCCAAAAAACAACTTCATATAAAATTTGGTTTAAACATTTTTTATTTTTTATTTGTGTCCCTCTAAATTTTAGTCTGGTCGGTTTGATAATAAGCCCCACATGCAATTTAAGGTTCTACCGGGTTATAGCCTCCAAAACCGACCAACTTAAGTCTAAACCCTTGCCACCTTTGAAAAATGGGACGAGAAGAAAAAATAGAGGAGTTGTTGAGTTTTTTTTTTTAACGGATAAAATATAACTATTTAACTATTTTTTACAAGTTTTTATAAATTGTGATTATTTAATTATTATTAATGTGTTAGTTAGTTCTAGACATAAAATAAATGATTAACCATTTTTATACTTTTAGAAATATTAATTTGAATGGTAGTTTATTGGGTTCAATAAACTCTAATTAGATAGGCCTAAGCCATGGAAATTCGGGTTGAGGTGGAGCTGGCCCAAAATACTAGCCCAGTCCAAAAGGAGGGGACAGAAGGAAAAGAAATAATAATAAATAAATAAATAAATAGTAAAACGGTGCGCAGTCTAATGAGTGAAGGGCGAGTGCAGACCGGGAAAGGGAGAGAGCACGGTAATGGCGTATCGTCGTCCGGGATTTTGACGGCGGAAAGAATAGGATTGGGAGGAGTAAAACGGTCTGTAGTTTGGAGTTAGGAGGATGGAGTACAGATGCGTGGAGTGCGGGAACGCAATGAAATCTCTGTTCGTACAGTACTCCCCCGGCAACATACGACTCATGAAATGCGTACAAATTTTATTCACATTCTCGCTCCCATTTTATTTCCCTGCTCTTTCCAATTTTTATATATTTATTTTGAAATTGTTTTTGGATATTTAGGAGAGGTGTAAAGCAGTTGCGGACGAGTACATCGAATGCGAAATCATGGTATTTCTCAGTTTTTTTTTTTTTAATTAATAAGCCGTAGTAATCTGAAGCTTAATTCTGTTTCGTTCTAATTTTATTTTCTTTTCATTCTTCTTTTTTAAGATTATTGTTATAGATTTGATCCTGCAAAAGCCCAAAGCATATAGACATCTACTCTATAACGTGCTCGGACCAAAAAGGTCCTATTTTGAGGTTCTAAGTTTTCTTTTTCTTGTTCTTTTTCCTTCAATTTCAGTTCAATTGCTGCTTTTTTTGTTGGCTGATTCCGTTGTGTTGTTTTTGTAGGGGTTGCTTTGGAAATTGAGTTTCGGGTTTCTTGTTTTGGATGGCTGTATCCATTCAGTTCTGCAATTTTCTTTTCTATTCTTTTATTATATCATACTATATGTGAATGAATAGAATTGTTCATGCCTTAGCAATTCATTAAGACAGGAGTCTCCTCATAGATAGAACCAGAGAACAATTGGGTTTAACCACAAGCTTTTCCTCTTTACTTTGGAGATTTCAAAAGGTTTGGCTTTAGTCTATTTTGGACTGCAAATAAGTTTTATTCTTAGTTTCCTGTGAATGTTATGACAAATGGGGTTCATTTTCTTTTCAATTTAGCTCTTGATGGATGCATTTCTTGGGAACTTCATCTTTCTTTCTACTTTTCTACTTGCAACGAGGATTTTCTTGAGTGCATCAGTTGAATCCCTCAGGTAAAGAGTTGATTAGGATAGCTAACCTCTACCAGCTGGATACAGCTTATGTTACACATTTTGTGCACACTAGAGCATGTATTGTATATGTATAATTTGGTTTATACTTGAACAGATACAAAGAAATTCTGCTAGCAATCCTTATTTCAAGCTACTTCAAATTATTTCTTTTGGCTATGATGGTATGGGTTCTGAATCTGAGTGATTGTTTTTTCCGTATCTGATCTTGGAATCTGCGGTATACTATCTAGTTAAACTCAGTATACATCTAATTTTAAGTATGTTTTCTACAGGTATGGGAATTTCCGGCTTCTGTGGTTTTCATTATTGATTTATTTGTCTTATCAGCCAACACTGTCGCACTGAAAGGTCAGTTGACACAGCATTTGCAGATGTACAACACTGTTTGCAATCTATTGGTGTCCTTTCCTGCCACCTCTTTGTTTGATGCTTTTAAATTTAAAATAAGATACCTAAGTTCCTGATGCTTTGTTTCAAAATCTGGATTAAAGAACATAAAGTCCCTTAACGTTTTAATTTGTTGAAAACCCGCTGGTGGTTATAGATTTCTTGTACAGATTTGATAAAAATATTGTGCAATCTCACATGGGATTGCTGAAAGGAAACATCTTAGCAATTTATAAATATGTATGAAGATTACTTGTCAATTTTTACTAGTTAAGTTTCAGTGATTTGTTACCGTTAGCTGGTAGAAGCATTTTGCAGTCCTATGATGCGGAAGATCACTAGTTACTAATGTCATTTCTGTTGTTTTGTCTCTGATGAACCAGTGATCACTGAGTCAACGACGAGTAGATGTACAGCGACCTGCTTCTCTGCACATTTCATGAAGTTTTTGGTGACGCAGGTGCTGAAGTTGACAAGTTCTTGAAGCTAAAAAAAATTTGTTTTCCGAACTTTTTTCTTGTATTTGAAAAGCAGCATGATTCAAATTTTACGTTCTCGAAAAAAAAAATTTAATAGGTTAAAGGCGTCCGTCTACTGTTTGAGTAGAATGTTGTAAAATTGGTGATTGATTTACTCGTTTGCTGAATTAATGAAACAGAATCATGCTTAGTGGAAGTTAATGAGTCCTTTAATCTTCACCTGACATTTCATTTTCCATTAACTTTTCTTTCTTTATGAGAATCTTGGGCCTGGCCTTGTTCTTCGGGATTTCTTACGATACAACCATGTAAAAATAGTTGTATTACAATTATTATCCATAAATAAAGCAATGTTGTCTATAAATGAGGTAATATTATTCATAAATGAAGTAACATTATTCATAAAATAAAGTAATATTACCAAAATTCATAATAAAGTAATATTATCCATAAATAAAGTAATAGAATTTTTAATGAAGTAATATTAATATGTTACTCTATTTGTGGACAATATTACTTTATTTGTGGATAATGTTATTTTATTTATAGAGAACATTACTTTATTTATAGATAGTGATTGTAGTACAATCATTTTTACATGGTTGTATTATAGATGGACCCACCTACATTACTTTTTTTTTTTTTTTCTGCAATCCAATATCGCTTTGAATGTAAAGTAATAAGAGAATCAATGGAACACCTATTTGAGGATGACTATTCTTTTAACAATTATATATATAGTAAAAATTCTTGCCGTTGATAGACTAAAAGGGGTGGTGGCGCAGTTGGCTAGCGCGTAGGTCTCATAGCTAATTGATTGAGTTATCCTGAGGTCGAGAGTTCGAGCCTCTCTCACCCCATTGTTCTATTTTTATTTTTCTATCTTCATTCCTCAGAGAAAGGACGCCTATTAGACTATCCAAACACTACGAGCACAGCATCTTTAGAAAAATAAATGTGAACGAATGATGAAGATAATGATCTGCATGTATTTCTCATTCATCATTAAGGTTCAAAACGACTCTTATGAATATATCACTTTTCACTACAATATATCCTAGCTATTTCACTACCACAGAGTTGCATTACAAGTTACAATTAATTTTGGTGACGTAAAACTAAATATAAGCATATAGACATAATACCCAACCAGAGTTGCGTTACAAGTTACAACCCATACTACTGATTTTTTATACGTTAAAAAAAACAAAAGAAAGAAAGGAACAGGAAAAAAAGCTTTAGGCTAATGTCTAGCACCAGTTCGCATACAAAAATGTCTCCCTAACAAAGGCAGCAAATAACAACACGCCTACAAGCGCACCGAAGAAATATTCTGATGGTGGACTAGATTTACAAGGCGTCTCCACAAAAACGAAGAAACGATTGCAATTTTTGCCAGGTGACACATCACAGTCTGACTTGTCTTGAACTCTTTTCCTTCCTTCTTTAGACTCTGCATCAGGCTTTTCCTTTTGGGGTAGATCAGCAGCAGTATTCTGTGCTGCAGCTTCTCTGGCCTGCAAGAGAAATCATATGGAGTTGAAGACTAGAAGGTTGATTCATCATATATGATTTTTTGCTACAATATAACACCTTAAGTAGAGAAAGGATTTGAACCATCAGGCCTGCAGCTTGATTATCTCAAAGGATTTGAACCATCAGGCCTGCGGCTTGATTATCTCACCTTGTTTACTGATACAGCTTCTGGAAAACCTTCATTCTTCATTTGGATTTTTCTTGAAGCAAATCTTGGTTGACTCCGAGGATTGCGTGGTTTTTCAGGTTCACGGGGTTTTTCAGATTTCCTTGGTTTTTCTGTGGTGGAGTTGGCATCAAGGGTAATACAAAAGATTGAATGCAGATCTTCAGTTAAGCTAACAGAGGAAGAATTCTGCATGGAGAACTGATTATGAAGGGAAACATTTTTATCCTTCTTGGACAGGTCAAGCTTGGAAGTTCCACATGGTGTGCTTACCCTTTGCCTCTGCAGGCATTTCTTCATTTCAACAGGTTCATAGAAACTTGAACATGAACCAGACCTTTCTGGTGTAAGGAAATGCTATAATATTGAAAAGAAAAGACCATTAGTCTTCTAATATTTTTAATTGCCGTTAGGAATACTGAATTGCATTAGAATGAACTAGACTATTTTATATTTGATCAAATGCAGTTCAGCATCTCAATCGGGCTTATGTTATTTTCAACCGATACTAGTTTAGTTTCTCATAGTTTCAACCAGACTAATTTAGTATTCTACGATTTTGAACCAGACTAATTTAGTCTTCTGCTATTTTCAATTGAAAGTCTTTTAGTCTTCTCCTCTAAGGAATTATTGTTTGACCTGTGCTCAACACTTCCCATACTTTCATTTCCCCTCAAGATGTTTCAGGTGTTCTAGTGGAGAATATCACCAGAAGCATTATAATAATGCAATTGAGAGTCACACTATTATTAGGCTCCTTGTGATATTCTGAGGGCCCATTTGAGATGTTAGGCTACACGGACTAGACTACTTAAAATTCTACAATCCAACATTCCAAACGAACCCAAAATAATAATATAGCAGTCCATTTCCTATTGGAGAGAAGAATTCTTCACTCCAATAGCCAATGGACAGTATCACTTTACCAGTCCACGGACTTCATCAGCTGGTAATGACAATGGAAATGGCTGGCCAGAGACATTGAAAAGAGGGTGTGTTGTTTCCTGAAAGTAGTATTCATCATCGTCTACTAAAATCGAGTTCAAGAAATCTGTGGGATCTTCGTCTGGTTCATCAGCTTCAAATGAAAGCGGAAACTCATTGCAGGCATTGCTAGAGGCATTGAGAAAGGGAAAATCAATTTGCTGCTCTGTGTCCATCGGAGGCTGCTGTGTGAAGGGGTTCTGATCCAGTTGCTGTGAAAGCTGCAAGAAGGATTCCAGATTCACTTCTGAGTGATCTTGTACCTGGATTATAAATCATAAACAAATAAGTGAAAGCTATAGATACACCTTCCTTGCATAATCCATGCTAATTTACTTGATATTAAAAATGTTCATAGAGCATGCTCATTCACCTCTGGAATTGTATAATGTACTTCTTCGCTTCCAGAATTAGGCACAATATGGCTGCTAGGTTCACCATCATCAGCATTATGAATATTCTTCTCGTCCGGTTTTTCCTTCAAGCGACAGATAACAAAGGGTCTCTAAACAATTCAAAGAATAAAATATATGAGTTCATGGTGTACAAAATGCTGCAATACGAGCTAACATGAATCTCAGCATTCCCTAATTATTAGTCAGTCAAAATACTTGATTCGAAATAGAAATATTAACAACAGACCTCATAATATTCAGACCGTAAATATTCTTTTATATAAACAAGCAATAGTCCGGATACTCAGAATAGTATACCAAAATGTTATTACCAATTCCTATCCAAATATGCAGACCCATGCCACCTGAGCTAAATACAGGGGGCCAAAAGGCAATAGTCACTGTTACACTACAGAATACCAAAAATGTCATTACAAATTGGATGTCTAATAAAACTAAACACGACAAACCCCATTAGTTGCAATCGAAAAATTGCTGTGGCGATCATAATTCTGCATACATGGCATGTTCATGCAAATTCGGGGAAAGAAGAACTTTTATCAACAAGACAATAAAAAAAGCGTGCCTCATAAAACGACCAATTTAAGCAGAGCAGGACAAAATGCAGATACAGAGAAAAGGAGACGAAGAGAAAGCAAAGGGAAAAACCTAACCTTGTCAGGAAAAGTTTCAACAGAATAATACTCGTGCATGACCCAGTTAGTCCTTTGGCTAGGATTACGGCCTTTATGGAAGACCAAAGTCCTCTTCTTGCCAATTAGTGTTCTGGTGGCTCGAGCCTTGATTAGACGTTCCTTTCCAGTGACCTTCCAATAACCAGCTTTGGTTGCCCTGTTTGAGCGGTTGCTGTTGGAATACTTGTAGCCTCGGGGGCAGAAGAAGAACCATTCTGGGTCATCCGACTTCACCACCGATAGCGCTGAATTTTAGAATCCACAGAAAAAAAAAAAAAAAAAAATGAGCATCCAAAATTTAAAGAACCAAAAGCAAGAACAGAGCAGTGTATACCATATATATATACCAGGTAAATCCCAAGGCTCGAACTTGCAGACATCGACCTCAGGGATGACGTGGTGGACTTTGGAATCCAAGCCAAGCGTTTTCAGCTTCAGATAGTGACTGATCAGCTCCTCATCTGTGGGGTGGAATCTGAACCCGACCGGCATTAATTCCGATGCTGTGCTGCTCATCTCTTTCTCCTCTTAATTTTGTATTTTCTGATTCCGTGACTGTGAATGTGTTCACTACTTACTTTATTATGGCAAAAGGAATGGAAAATTAAAATAAAAAAAATACTATGCTTCAAGAAGAATAAGTAAGCAAGGGAGTGTAATATTATTTCGTTTCTAGCTCTCGGTCTGTGAGAACATATTTATATATTTCATCTATGTATGCATAAGCATTTCTTTTTGAAAATATTCAGTTTCAGAGACCCAGAAGCAGCACTAGCGTTAATTAAGTAGGAGAAGGAGAATTTATGAATGATAAGATTGGGATTGATTGTTTCGGATTTTCAAGAGAGAAACAGTACCGTTTCCGTACAGCATTGACTTGAAAGTTTTGATCAGCAACAAGTCTTGGCTTCGTTCAGAAGCTACCTTCAGCGTTCAGCGTTTTGTAGGATTTTGGGGAGTTTTTATTTTTTTTAAACGCCATGTCGGATGAGTGGAACCCACCAAACCCGGTGTCCGAGACTCGTACTGTTATCTATAGATGCCGCGTATGAATCCTTTCTACTTTGGACGTTTCCTTCGGAGAATAAAGTTGGCCATTTTAAATTTATTTATTTATTTGAAATGGGTTATGTTGATGATTTTTCAAAGATATAACTAGAGAAGTAAATAATTGGGCTATAATAATTTAGTATTATTCTTTAAAAAAAAAAAAACTTTAGTATTCTTCTTGGAAACTCACGTTCTGAATTATATTATTATTGGGTTAAAAGAAACTCTCTTTGAGATTGCTGAACTAAACTGCCCTATAATAATTTATGTGTTTTATATTTACTCACTGATTTATGCACGCAAGCAAAATACAGATCTAGACCTCTAAAATGTCACTAAAGTTTGATGTGACTGATAACGGGGTGTATTATTCTCTACCTCTATATTTTTTTGTTTTGAATAATTTTGCAGCCTCTTTCCCCACCACCATCCGAGTCAGTTATTAATTATTTGGAATATTCAGGCAGGGATTTCAAACTTGAGCCCCAAGTCTTTCTTCTAACCCCACCATCTCAATATTCACTCATGTGTCAAGCTTGTTATTGGCCGTAAAACATCATAATTCATTCATTTTGTTTGCCATCTTTTTGCTTTCTAGTCTCGGTTAGTTACACTTTTCCAGTTTCCACTTGCCTAAGTTCCAATCTAAAACATATATTAGGGTATCGAATAGCAATCATTTGATCTACTTTTAGTTAGTTGCTCTACTTTAATATTGGCCCCATTTAAAAAATTTCACTTGAATTATACCCATTTCATTTTCAGGCATAATTGGATAAAAAAAGAAGAAGAAGAAAAACGAATGCGCGATGTGCTTCTTTTGTAGTTCAGCAAACGGTATTGAAAATTAATAACAATTTAAACAACCAATTCATCAAATTAAGTAGATGAGGCAATTATTATTTTATTGATGCTAAATATCCCTTGAGTTGGTGGTTTATTGTCTAGACCTTTTACATAATTGTTCAGGTTCATATTTATCTCCTCGCCTTAAAAAAGTGGCAGAGGTCGACTAAAATCGCTTTGATAGTGGTCTTCTTTCTTTCTGTACGATCCCATGCATATAGGGAAACCAATCGAACCAAACACAAACGGTTAACATGGAATTTGCTATATATATTTCCACCAAGTTCTGTAAATACCATTTTTCTTCATTCACCATCTGGTTTAGTAGAAGTTTTATCCACAATTTGCTCCTAGCAATGGTTTTTGGACTCGGACCATTTCATCCTTACTGGTGAGAACGTAACAGTGAGACAGGCGTGATCGGAAAGTGAGTAATTCTCAGGCCACATTCCTTTCTCGGCCTCGCGAGGGGATAGAATTGCCTTCTTCACTTTGAATCCAAGGGCTTCCTCAGTGCCTTGTTTGAAGGCATTTGAACAAGAACCGCAGTTTTCATCTTGCTCTGACCATGTAAAATTCCAGATCCTCTGCTACAATGCCAATAGGTACAAATCACTTTTCCACACTCAATCAACCAATCATGTTTCTATTCTAATGCTTCCCTTTGTTTTATTCAAAGATGTAATCAAATACTTCACATGAGCATATGAATAGAACAAGGCTACTCCATGTAATAGACGGAAAATATAGATACAGTCCACAATTCAGGATGTAAGGTACCTTAAATTCTTCATAATCAACACCACCATTCCCGTCAATGTCTGCTTGCTTCCACAGATCCCTTGTATCTTGGAAAGTCAGCCCATTAGGAATTCCAGCTAAATTAACCTGTAACAAACCTAATTAAGTGAATCTTATCTTTTAACAAAATCGTTTAATTTAACATACTGTAATACTAATAGCTAACAAAATGAACCTGGTGGAGAGCTTCGCAGAACGCCAAGTATGTAATGCAATCGCCATAGTTTTCACCCTTCAGAAAGGCAAATGCATCAATTTCAGTCATTGAAGCTTTCCGAAGCTGGTACTGAAAGCCAAGAGAAAAAGAAAGAAGAGATAAATCAGTATCACATGTTGAAAGATCAGCGTAATTGATCTACATATTCAACACTAGAAAATGAGAGAGAACTTGTTTAACATTTAATGCCCTTTGCAATAAACAAAAGAGTAACGGAAGAAGACAGAAAATAAGAGGTTAAATTGGTGAATGTTTTAAACTCAGATAACCCTACTGTCACTTCAACTTTTCTCATCAACAACCAAAACAAGGTTTGAATTCTCCATGTGTAGTTGCGCATGGAGTTCTCAACTTTCGTCACATTCAGAATATATTCTGCATCTAGCTTCTAAAAGTATTTTCTCTAATGATAAATTAAAGATCAACTTAATAAGAATAATACAGGAGAGCCCAAATAAATTACTGACCTTCAAAATACCAAAAACTGCTTCACCCCAACTAGTCTTTAATGGTTTACGTGACTTGTTAGGATTACAAAGCCATATGAAATCAACACCACAAATATTTCCCCTATGGTTGCGGTGGCTAACCCACTGTTGGACATAAAACACACAAATGCATTGTCTAATTAGTAGGCATTGCACAAAGAGAAATTGTAGCTACCAAGTAAATCAGTAACATCAATAATTGAATAAAAGGATGCTGACCTTATGTGCATCTGCATCATTGTCACTATATTGATGAGCAGTATCATATGTAGATTCAAATCCCTGTGACCGAAGGAATTTATAAACATGGCCACGCTTGCTTCCATTCCAGTCACTGCAGAATGTATGACATAAATGGAAACAATTAGAAACCATATCTCGCCCTTAAGCCCTTCCACTATCTGTAAAGGCAGGTTTAGAACCCTGGTCCAAAGTAGGATTCTACATGACTTCACAAGCTAAACCAGCTGCCTGCTGGCACCTTAAAAGATTTTGTCTTCGGAACAAAAAAACAGAGCTCATTGTTGCAACATTAAACAAGAAGTCCAGAGTCCATGTAGTAAGAAAACTCACCCACAGAGTATGATCGGCATGGGCTTGAGATGGTTTTCTTTCTGATATGATTCCACGTATTGCAAAATTTTGTACACCTGTTTTGGTAATATATGAGATCCAAGGTAAAGATGAGTGGATGACTACGAGGGTGCTAATGATGAACAATGGTTACATGGTATGAAACAAGAAGCAGAAGAGTTGGTAACAACTTAAGTACCTGATGCAATCTTACTATAGATAGACTGGAATCATGAGGAAATAATAAGTGGGTGTTCACAATTAGGACTTCTGTAAAGTTGCCCTTTTGGTTTTGAGAGAAAGGTACTTTTAACTGAACATGCAACAACTGAGCAACGCGGTCTCCAAAGTCATTGAACAGCACCTCCCTATATTGTAGAACCCTGAAGTAATCCTCATGTACAGCAGTCAACAGACCTGCATACACAAATACAATATCTCAGCCAAAGCCCTAAGCCACTCAAACTCCTTACTTTAACATCAACTCAACACTCAGAACAAGGACTAAAGCTTGACAATAGTAACAGTAATGACCTACGGAATGTAAAAAAGATAACCAGATTGAAGTAAACAAATTGAATAATCAGAGAGAACAAAATCTAGTAGTGCCAGACAAATTCAAAATAAGAGAATTGACATTAACGAATCTGTTAGTGTTAGATATAAGAATGTACCATCTCCACGGTTATTGGTTCGTGCAAGCTTGAAAGTAATATAGCCTGCATCACCAAGCCTCTTCAAATACATCTGCACAAGTTCTTCATTTCCAATCCAGAATTCCTGTTTGTTTTGAAGAAAAAGGGCTTTTAGCAAACACGATTGCAAAAAGAACGAAACTTAAGATTCCATATTAGAGTTCATTTCTTTAGTACATAACCGGGTATCCAGAGGCCCAGCAAATAAGAGCAAAAGGGAATATACACATCACCTGCAGACATATAATGGAAGATGTTTCAAAGAGCAGACAATCCAAAATCCTCTGGTTTCTGGCCAGCCAAAATGCTCTGAAATCGCTCTCACGAAGGCCTTGATTCTGTTCCATTCATACCCACCAAAAGAACTGAGAAAATAAACAAATCACCGCAAACTCAAAAGATTTAACATAAAAAAGGGAGAAGATAATACCTGTTGATCGAGTCGCTTGTAGATGGGTGCCAAGATATTGAAAGTAGTGCACGATATCGCTGAAGGCCCTCTTTGTTGTTCTGGCTCACCCATTGACGATATTGATAGAAAGCTGCAACTTTTGGTTCTCGAAATAGTATCATGCTTTGCCAAAACCACCTGAAATTTAACAACAGAAAAATGAATGGTAAAAGACAATTTTTTTCTGTCTCCAACCTCGAAAAAGGCAATCCAAGAAAAATACAAAGAAATAATCCAGAGATTTAATATAAATTGACAAACCATTTTCACAGATCCTTGCCAGTTAGCCACTAACTCCTGCTGTTGCTATTGAAGAAGAAGCTACTACTAAAATTTGCAGAGGAAAATGGGTAATAGTAGTGATGGTTCTGGAAAATACTGATTTTATGTTTAGATTTTGGGTTTATCCTTCCCTTTCTTTTTATCTGTTTTTTTCTTTCTTTCTTTCTTTTCTAGTCTCTGTTGCTTTCTTCGGTGTCTTTCTCGTGGTAAAGATAGAGATGTATAGAGAGAAGAGATTAACTGGCGTTGGGTTTGCATGGGGTTTGACAATTGTTATTCTTTCTTTTATACAACTGGGCCCAAAGCGAAGCTTCTTTCTCTGCCTAAGCTTACAGCTGGGTTTTGGGCTGTAATTGCAGAGTTCTTTTGACACTCCAAATCTTACTAATTCCATTACTTATATAACTAAAAACAAATATTATGACTTTCCATACTTGGGTTATTGATAAATGCATTCTTTGCACCTTTCCTTAATATAGAAAGTATTTCTTCCTTGGTTACTTGTAATATTAAGTCATTAATACAATACACGAAGAACATAATCAGAGACCTCTTTTAGCAGTTTTTATTATTCCTCATTATCTTCAATTTAAAGACTTTAAAGCAAACCGTGCTGCATACGTGTCACGCGCCTAATGGCTTTTGATTAGAAAAAAGAAAAAGAAAAAAAAGGGAGAATTTGAAGTATAAAAATGATAACAGGTGGCACACGGTGACAGGGAGGACATGAAGTTTAAGTGGTTAGTCGGTGGCTTTCCATGTGGAGCCGTCTCTCTCCAATCCTCATCCTCTGGCAATGTTTGAGTGCACATAAAGTCCACAATTTATTATATGGAACCTCAAAAGTTCCATCCATTTCTTTTGGTCTTAGATAAGCAGAGTTGGGTCAGGACGTATTCATCGAGAGACCAAATATTTTTTTCACAAAATCCTATGATCTGTAATTGAGTAGAGAATCCATGTCTTTTGAGAGCCTTAGAGCAAAGCTGTGATTATTTATCGAATCCTATTTTGTCAGCATCTAAAACCAATACAAAAACTGCATTTCCATCACTATTTACAGTCCGCTACACTATCATTAAATCAGTAGCAATCACCTACCAAACTAGTATCATCCCTTTAGAACTAAGTTGCCCAACTACCTGACATTGCAAATTGCTTCCTTATAACAATTCCTTTTGCTTCTAATTTCAACTCTGACTATACAACAAAGTATACCCTCCAAAAATTTCTGATTTTAAGGGTATTTGCAGAAATTCCAAACATGATTTCGTTTATGTATTAGAAGATTTGATATTTCTTGAGATAAATACAGAGGAGAATACAAATTTTACAAGCAAAAATCAAGAGAACCATAGAAGCAAATACTTAATTTGATATTAAGGAGTTTGTCCTTCCAATAAGAGAACTTAGACCCATTTGTGGATTAATACAAAAAATTAGTTGATCTTTCTTTTTCCAATTTACCTCAAGTTGAAACATCTCAACCAACAGAAAAAACCAACATAGTTTTATATTGTAAGACAAACAAACCAACCCTCCACAAATAAGTGCATCTTCTAAGAAAGAAGTGCCTGCAGCAGGAAGAAATCAGAAGCCAAAACAAAACAAAATGATCAATTGGAAGCTCCTGTGGCCAGAATATCCAGCATTGTATCCGGAATGGGCCATGGAAGATATCCGCTTAACGTTCTTCAAGTGTCTAAGATGGCAGGTTGAAGAGACCATGGATCCTATCAATTGCCCTTATCACTATTTCTGTGATAGCACTTATGCTGGTAACTATTCACCTGCTGTGGATATCGTTGCTCTTATCTTCACAACCGTTTCATACTTTGCAACTCTAATCGTAATGGTCATAGACATATCAGGGGGAGGTCAAAATAGTGGTCTATCTAAGAGATTTTTGCTGCCTTCTGGTCCAGTTTCCCTCCCACTAATCCTTTTGGCTCTAGCCAAGGGACACAGAATCAATACCATATTTCCTCTATCATGCACTGGCCCTGCAATCCTCCAACTGATTCACATTTCTGCACTCAGCTTCGACAATGGAGCTGCTAAGGATATCAAGTATGTTTTCTTAGAGGCATCGACAATTTCCGGAATCTTGCATGCAAGTTTGTATCTGGATTTTATTATCTTACCATATTATACTGGAGTGGATGCTCTAGTTTCATCGACATTTTCAGGTGAGTGTTTATCTTGTGTTTGTCGTAAAGATGTTTTAGTAGCTGGAGGAACTATGGTATCCTACAGAGGATGGTCACTGACCACATTTTTGGTTGTGGCCGCTCTGTGTTTAAGGATGATTAGTAGAATGCCTGGAGGGGAAACTAAAAAAATTATACTAATTAGGTCCTTGATAGAGAGTTTATGCTGGATCTTGATAAGTACCGATTGTGTATATCTATCAAGAAATTCCCCACCAGAGAGACTAATATTGAGAGTTGCTGCTTTTGGAGGCATTTTTGTTTTGATTTGCCTTCACGTACTTAAAAAAGCATGCACTCAGATCACACAATGGCAGTGTATAAAAAAATAGGACAAGTGCCATTTGCATTAAAGACCGATGAGAAATACGACCAGAAGAAACATATATTTTTAGTAGCTAAGGATTACATTGATGAAAATAAATGTGAATGTTCTTCTACAACTAATCTTATATTTTCCCACTGTTCAATTTACAAATTTACTAACAAATAAATCCAAGAGGGCATATATCTAAGTCAAAATGCTCCAGCATATAGAGTATGACAGTAGCAACAGATTTCAAGGACAACAAACTTGTTAAAGATACCAGATCTCTTTTGACAAATATCCTTCTGCTATATATTAAAGAATCTCGAAAGCAAAATCCCAAAGTCACAAAAAGAACCTCCCTCTGCTATTGTCCATTTCCAACTAATTTTCAAATGAGTAAGGAAACAAGAATACAGAAAGAAGAGTTAAGAGGCATTAAGGAGTTTTGTTAGGAGGAAAACTATCAGATCAATATACTTAAACATATGGATGAGAAGAAAATACCTTGTGAAGCCATTCGTATTCTCCGCCTTTAGTATTAAATGCTCCATGATCAGACTGATTAACTTCAATGTGAAACAAGGGCCACACTCCTGTGTTTATTTGAATAGAACATTGTATATCTAGACTTATTCATAACCCAGCTATGTATGAGTGATGACAAATAAAGTTTTGTAAATAAAAACATAAATACAAATGCATGTAAAAAATTGATCACTTGACGCTGACTGAAGATGAGCAATTACTTTCTCTCTAGAGAGAGTATCACCCTTGGCATCCTTGGTCTTATTACTTTTTGAGTCTGTCTGTTTATTTTCTTTGATTTCAAAAATGTACCTGAAAAATGATAACAAAAGCTGTACCTGAGGATAACATAACTTATCAAGCAAAGAGTTTTATTCCCTTATCTTTCAATCGGAACACTTACAAATATAATAACAGAACATACCGACGATGTCTAATGAATATAAAATCTAGCTGGTTGTGAAAAGTTACAACTCGCCAACCAAGAAAGTTTGGATCTTGTGGGAAAAGTGACTGTACTAATCTGAAGGAAAATATCCATAAAAGAAATCACTATGAGAGGCAGACTGATGATCATGCACTATTATTTCATAGAGATATTAACAAGAGAATTTTATAACATAATTGGTATAATAGAAATAAGATAAAGAGTGAAACCTTCCAACACAATGACCTAAACATGTTATAAAGTTGGTCAACACAAGCTCAGGCTCATGAATAGTTGGATTTCCATGATTCTACATGCATATGAAAAAATAAAGGCTTGAACACGGAGAATCTATTCCCTCCACAAATCACAACTTAGCAGCAGCAACAAGAAAAATCAGGCATAATATTAATGCTATGGAGGAAAACCGGCATATGATTGGGTTTGTCTCCATAAATAAAAGATAGCAAAAAACCTTAATATCCTCGCATAAAACAAGTCTCGACAGCTTGAAATGGGCAGAGTAGGTCCATAAGTTAAGCCAGTAATTAGAAGAGCATTCACAATGGTTAGAAGAGCTAACAGTTAGATCTTTACAAAGTCAATAACAGGAAATAAGCTTCAAAATGTTCACATCAAAGCTTGGGACACATAATAATGTCAAAAGATTCTAAAGACCCCTTCTGCAAGAATAACGAGCCGCGTGCTACCTGGTTCTCTATGATTGGTGTGAACAACAATAATAGAAGTGTGAAGTCCTTTTTATTTGCATATTCTACAATCCGCAATCAAATAAACCAAGGAAAATTGAAAACCCTTAACGGTTTTAAGTTGGTTTCCATTGAATGAGACAGAGGAAAATATAACCATTACTTTTTTCAAGTCATAGGTTCCTCCCTTGTAATAATGTGCATTTGGGATCACAGAAAGTAATTCTGATATCAACGCAGGTCCTTTATGCAAACCAAACTATAATTACACCAAAGATAACATGAACTTATTTAAATGAAAAATCTCATAAATGCAGGAAACTGAAGATCCATAGACAATTGCTGCATAAACTTTTAAAAAAGGCAAATAAAAGAACGAAAAGTGCAATAGTGAGGCAGGACATACAGTAGAGTTGAAGCGGGAAGGAGTGATTAACACTTTTGGATTACGATCACGTTTGAAAACGGAACTGAATTCATCAGTATCATTTCAGCGAAATAGCTACATATAAACAAAAGCAATGATTTTTATCAAGTAAAAAATTAAAATAAAAAATTAAGCTTTGCAACTAATAGAAAATATTTACCTAATTTAAAATTTAAGATTTCTAATAGAGTAAAAAAAATGCTAAGGGAAAAGAAAGAGTTGCTGAAGATGTTAAGCTAGCAAAGGTGAATTCTAAAGCACAAAGAGGAGAATCGAAAAGAACCTCTTCATTATCAGGCTTGCATACAGTTCCATCAAAATGTAAATAAATAAATAAAAAAGATTAAAATTTGTTTTTAATCATGGAAGGCAGTATTTCATCCTTCTTCTTCTTCTTTTCCATATTGTCGTCACTGTCATTCACTGCCATTGATTCTTCGTCACCTCCTTCTCTTTCACTCTTCTTTCTCTTTGCCACCATTACTCGAAGAAATACGATGTCTCTTTGGTTTCCTGCGGCCGATTGTCGGAGGATAGGGGTTACTTTTTTAAGAGAGACGTCTAAAATTATTTCCACGTTAAAATTAATATTTTATTTTCTTTTTCTTTTTATTTAAACAAAAAAAGCAATAATAAAGTAAACGAAAACTTTAGGACGGTCAAAGTCAAATCCTCAAAGGAACGAAATGATATTGCGTTTGTTTACTATGAGCACTAGGCATGGCTGAGCTCTTGAATGGATTGATAAATGTTTTAATTTTTAGTTGTTTGAGGATTATCATCTCTGGATTAAAAATTTAATTTATTCAAAATTTAAACATAATAAATTTATCAATAGATTTATCATTAAAAAGCACTACACATGGTCAAGTACATTGCACTTGAAGCTATTATCAAAAAAAACATCGCACTTGAAGCACCATTTAATAATGTTAAAAATTATTATTATTATTATTATTATTGTTATTATTATTATTATTATTTTTTGTTATATACAAAATTATAAAAAAAAATATTTTTTATAAAAAAATTTAGCTTTGAGTTAACTTATAAAAGCATCTATTTTTTTCAAATTTTTTATTTTATTTTAAAAATTAAGTTTATTTTTTAAAATTTTAATAGACTTTTTAAATTAAAAAATTTAAATAAAAAATAAAAATTAACTCTTCAAATGTAAAAAGTCAAATTCATTATCTATATAAGTGCAGTTATTACTTTATAATTTTTGATGCACATTTATAGTTACAAATTTTTATTATAATTTCATATTTGAATTTTTTTAATACATTTAAAATGGATAAAAAAAATGATGAACCATAATTATTTATAAAAAATATAAAATAAAGAATGATTATAAATAATAAAATATTTTACTTTTTAAAAATTATATAAGATATTTTTTATTTTAAAAATTATATAAGATATTTTTTATTTTGAAAATTATAAGATAGTTTTCAATTACACAATGGAATTGGAAAGCTGCAAGAAACTTAAAATGCCTCAAAGCTGTTGAGCATTCCAATCAGATAATCGACATAAAATGGTTTTTGGCCCCTGATTAATTTGCTAAAGTTTACACTGCTTATAAGAGGTGGACGACCGGAATTATTTGTCAAAACTAGAGTCTGTTGAAGATCATCTTGAATTAGCAGTAACAGGTAAGACCTGCGAAACTTGCTTACAATCTTCACCTTCTTCAGCTGCTTGGTTCTGCGTCACCGGGCATTCCTTTGCCTCTTTGCTTTTACCCCACAGAAGAATATACATGCCAATCACCACTAGAATCGAACCCAGAACACTGAATTGTTACTGAGGAAATGTTAGGAAGAATATAATAAAAGTGGATTAATAAAAAAGAAGGATATGGATTTCAAGGAATGAACCTTCCAAGGTAAATTTGTTCATGCAAGATGGAGAAGTCAAAGATGGCAACAAAGATCTGAGTGAAGGGTGTAAATGCTGCTGTGAAAACTGGACCTTTTTGTTTAATGCACCATGACATTCCCACATAACACAATCCTGATCCCACCATTCCCTGTGTTCCATGAACATGAAAATCTAAGCCAAACTTTTTCTCATGGTTAGCTATTCTACTTGTTTGCAACTTTTATTACAAAGAAAGTCATTTGCATATATGTAGGGTAAAGAGAAAACTCACGGCATATGTAACACTTAAAATCTCCAAGGTTCCTTTGAGAACCCACATGGAAATATTCCTGTGGATTACCAAAGTTAAGATGGCTGATTGAATGGCAGCGAAGAGTGACAAAATAGCTGTGCTAGAATATTGAAATGGGTAGTTTTTGCCAATCCTGGCTTGTATTAGGAACCATGAAGACCACAAGAGAGAACCTGCACCCAATAATACTGAACCCACAATCCACCTTTCTGTTTTCTTAGCTGAAATCATCATATGGTTATGGTTTTCTTTGTCAACTGTTGCTGATGAATGTGAATGAGCCAGTGGCATTCCTCTGTATATGGTCAATAACAAAGCTCCACAGACGCAGAGAATAGCTCCCAAGACCTTAGCTTTTCCACTCTTGCTTTTCATGTTCACTTTCTCTAGACTGGAAACAGTTCATTTCATATTGAATTTCAATTCTCAAATTTTTCAATTAATAAGCAAAGGAGTGCACTTAAAAACTTAATACTTTACCCAAATGGCAGTGATAGTAGAAATGTATTTACAGGCACCATATTGAGGAATGCACATGAAAACGTAGCCGATGTAAATTTGAGTCCAATAAGAAATAAATACTGCGAGAGTGTAATCCTGAACGAGAAAGAGAGAGGGTTTTTAGTGACAGCTGCAAAATTGAAGAAAATAGAGGAAACATATACATAATATTATATACTAACCCAATTAAAGCACTGAAGAAAAGGTGACAGAGAATTTGAGGTGTAAGCTCAGATATGCTTTTCCTGCAAAGAAAACACACTATAAGACAGTAATGTTGAGCTCAAAAACATTGCAGCAAAGAGCATGCAATTGATCTCAGCAACCAGAAACAAAAGCTCTTTACCTTTCCCAGAAGTAAGCAATAGGAAACAGGAAAGTAGCTGAAATTGCCTGCCTATATGTAACTATAACCAAATGGTTCAAACCTTGATCAAGAGCCTTTTTGAGAAGTAAATTTACTAATCCAAATGCAAAATTAATGGCCACCAATGAAACAACATGCTTCCATTGTCCACCCCAACCCATCTTTATCTGTATGCTTTTCCTCTTTGATAATGCACTTTGAACTCCTGCACTTCCACTTATATAGCTGCACACCACCACCCTAAAATGGGAATAGACGCGATTAAGGCCCTGTGCATAGCTTTTGAGAAGTCAAAAGCAGCTTTTAGAGTTTAAAAACTGTTTCTAGAAGTGTTTAGATAATCTTCTGAAAGTGTTTATGGCCTCCAAAAGCTTTTTTTTTTCAAAACTAGTGAAGACTAGCTTTTCCATAAAACACTTTTGAATAAGCAGAAAAGAAGCAAAATAAAAAATAAAAGCTATGCCAAACAGAGCCTAAATACTCTGTATCGTAGCACTGTTTTAGCCACTGTTTTAGCCAATTAACGTGCAAATTTAATATAATTACTTTTCTTTTTTTTGCTTTTTTTTTGTTCTGGTCCTGCAGCTTATTATGGGAACAGATTACAGGATCAATTGCTAAGCTCATACTTGACGAATCATCAAACAATAATGAAAAAAGTGTACATGTCACCATTTTTGGTTTCTTACTTGAATACAGATGAAAAACTATTAGTCATAATTAGATGAAAATCTTAATTCCAATATTATTTGTCTCTGATTTTTTCAATGGCATTTTAGCATCTTTAGAAAGTGGTTAGAAATAGTGTAATCCCTTTCATCTAACTGGTATCGTATACTAACTTTTAAAAACATAGAATATTTATTATTATTTCACCATTTGGAAGTAGGAACATTATGTCAAGTCTTATAAAGACCAAATGGTGCTTGGTACTGTAACTTTTACTGCAATATATTATTTTTGTCTGTGTATTATTTCTACAAATCCACGTGCCTGAAAAACATGGAATAGTTAAACTATTTGACTTTGTTTAAACTGTCATGAAAAACACTATATGATATTATTCCTACAGTATTCTTAGTTATTACTAGTGTTTGACTGCTTGTTGTCGCTTACTTATTGGTTATGCAGAACTGCAGTTTCCTTTTTATGATGCATTTTGCAACTAATGTCCCTTGCCTAGTAGTAGAATGAAAGAAAAAGAATGTGAAATTCTAGAGAAGAACAGGAAACAATTCTATCCACAGCACTTTCTTTATTGGGTGTCTATCTATAGCGATCATAATAAGCATCAACTAGCCTTCACAAACAATTCTATCCACAGTTTCACCAAAAAAAAAAAAAACAATTCTATCCACAGCACTTTATTGTTAAATTACTAAAATGTCAAAAAAATAAACTAAAATAAATAATAAATAAATCGCTGGAAGAATAAAGTTATATTGAAGAAATTTTTTTACGAATGCTACAAGAATAAAGTTATTTTAGTTATTCATATCTACTAAGTTATCAATTTTATATCAATATTTTTTATTTAATGTCGGTACATATTATTTATATTTTTATTTAGCAAATATTACTAATTTATTATTATTTGTAGTGAACCCATTCATTCTTTTTTGTATTTTACAATTATCTGCTAATTTTTTTTTTTATTTTGTTTGTATTTTGGCTAGTTTAAAACACCACCCCGTTAACAATATTAAATTTTTTGAAGCTTTGGATTTCATTTTCAAATTGTTTAGAAATTTTTAACAACATTAAATTCAATTCCAACACCCACCAAAGTGATTTGATTTTTTTTTGTTATAATAATATTGTTAATGTGTATATTAATGTTTTTGAATGTTATGTATTTTTTAAAAAATTTATTAAAAAAAAAGATAAAACAGAAGTTGAAAACAAAAGTAATAGACCCTCTTTTTTCGAAACACACTGTCGCAGTGTCTTACTAAGGGCAGAGAATAAGAAGACCTAAGACCTGGAGCCTTCGTTTCTTCTTCCCCACCTATGGTAACACACATCGGCTAGGCCCTCTTTGCCTTTTCTTCCTTCCTTAGTGAGAAGGCCTAACCTTTTTTTCTTTTCTCCTCCATTGGGTGCATACACCGCCATAGGTTAGGGCATGGAAGAATAATGGAGGCCTTAGATCTTAAGTCTTCTTCTTTTCCACCTTTGGTAAAATACACCGTCCATGACAATGGTGGTGTGTTTTCCAAAGAACCGGGAAGAAAAAGACATGGCCTGGGGCCTCTTAGTGCTGTTTTTCCTTAAATTTTGCTTGTTCCTTGAACTTTGGGCAACACACTTTTAGTCGATTATTGTTTGGCTGCTTGACATTAGTTCTCTGTCAGTTCAATGGGCATTAAAACTCAACATTTGATGTATTACCGACAATTCTCTTTTTCACAGTTGGTTTTATGGAAATGAGTTTGTTCTTCGGGTGGATTTCTTATGCAGTGGTGGTGCCCATGATTTGGGTTTAATGGCAGTGGTTATTCACCATCGTCATCTCTGTTTTATCTTTAAAAACGGATTGTTTAATTCATGCATTTTTTCCGTGAAAAAAGAGAGAATAAATAAAAAAGGGATGAAAAAGGTAAAAGAGTTTTTAAAATATTGGTGAAGTGGATATACATAGTTAAATAAAAACAAAATTAAAATTGGACAACATATGTATGAACTGTATGAATAGCCATAATCAGTTAAAATGACAGTGAAGTGAAGATTCTTGCAAAAGTTTCTATACAAAAATAACATATTTGGTTGTTTTAAAAAATAAAAAATAAAAAATGATTTTTTTTTGTTGCTAAAAATTGGTTGCGCGGCCCAAGTTTGATCATTACCATTTTCGGCCTAAAGTAACAATGGCCAAAATATTAATAATAAAAGGTATATTTGATTTAAAATTTAATAAAAATGATAGATTTCACAGTAATTTATGAATTGTTATTGTAAGATTTAATAAAAAAATTTGTAATAAAGATATGATTTCCATTTTCGTTCACAATTTTTTTTTTAATCTTATGAAATCTAAATTTTTGAATAACTAAATTTTACATTTAAATTTTTTATTATAAAATTTAAATTGAATAAGTATAGATTGATTGAATATCAATAGACCTTTAAATTCTTTTTAAATACAATAATTCTAAATTGAATAACATTAAATCTCAAACAAAACAGTTCCAAAACCTTTACAATGGAATTCAGCAATTGAAGAGTAATTTTTGTTTTTAATATTAATTAATCTTCTTCTGCTTCGAAATGCGAAGCCGAAGCTCCAAAACCAGCACGGATACCAACCAGCAATGCGCCATGGAAGGAGCTTCCTCATCAAAGGACAAAGAAGCCATTCGCAACTGGTAGATCATCTCCTGGTTGCTTCCCTCACCAAAACCCTGTCGGATTCTGGTACTCTCAACCTTCCCGACCCTTATTCCATTCCCCTCTCCGAGTCTCTCCTCCTCCAAATCCTTCGCACCAAAACTCTCCACCCTTCCAAGAAGCTTGCTTTCTTCAGATGGTGCTCTCTCGTCCCCGATTTCCAGCACTCCGCTCTCTCCTACTCCCACATCTTCCGCACTGTTTGCCGCGCCGGCTACCTCCATGAAGTCCCCGACTTGCTTAATTCCATGAAGCAAGATGGAGTTGTGGTCCATCCCGAGACTTTTAAAGCGTTGCTTGACACCTTTATTCTCTCTGGTAAATTTGATTATGCGCTTGAAATCCTCGATGTTATGGAAGAATTGGGAACTAGCTTGAACTCCCTTATTTATAACTCTGTTCTCGTCGCTCTGGTTAGAAAAAATCAGGTAGGTTTGGCCTTGTCTATATTCTTTAAGCTTCTGCAAGGCAATTCCCAATTGCCCAGTTCTATTGCTTGCAATGAGTTGCTGGTTGCTCTTAGAAAAGCAGACATGAGGTTGGAATTCAAACGAGTGTTTGACAAACTAAGAGAAAGCAGTGGCTTTGAGTTTGATACTCGGGGCTACAATATATGTATTCATGCATTTGGATGCTGGGGGGATCTGGGTTCTTCTCTCAGCCTCTTCAGAGAGATGAAAGAGACAGTAGGTCCAGATTTATGCACTTATAATAGTCTCATTCTTGTGCTCTGCTTCGTTGGGAAGGTGAAAGATGCACTAGTTGTCTGGGAGGAATTGAAAGGCTCTGGCCACGAGCCTGACGCCTTCACTTACCGAATTTTGATTCAAGGATGCTCAAAATCTTATCGGATGGATGATGCCACGAAAATCTTTAATGAGATGCAGCATAATGGATATTGTCCTAATACTGTTGTATACAATGCCCTCCTAGATGGGCTATTCAAGGCCAGGAAGGTCACTGAAGCCTGCCAGTTGTTTGAGAAAATGGTTCAGGATGGGGTACGAGCTTCATCTTGGACTCATAATATACTGATTGATGGTTTATTTAGGAATGGAAGGGCTGAGGCTGGTTACACTCTGTTTTGTGACTTGAAGAAAAAGGGACAGTTTGTGGATAATATTACTTATAGCATTGTTGTGCTGCAACTTTGTAAGGAGGGTTTGCTTGGCGAAGCTTTAAGATTGGTGGAAGAGATGGAAGACAGGGGCTTTGTTGTTGATCTAGTTACAGTAACTTCACTTTTGATTGGGATGTATAAGCAAGGTCGTTGGGATTGGTCAGACAGGCTCATGAAGCACATTAGGAATGGTAATCTGGTGCCAAATGTTTTGAGATGGAAGGCTGATATGGAAGTTTCAATGAAAAATTCAAAGACCAAAAGGGAGGATTTCACACCTTTATTCCCATCTAGAGGTGACTTTAGCGAGATTATGAATTTAATAAAGTATGCCGAATCTACAATGAATGGGGTTAAAGATGAGGAGAATTCATCTGCTGACACTGATCAGTGGTCGTCATCTCCATATATGGATCAGTTGGCAAATCAAGTGAATTCCACAGACCATTCCTCGCAGCTGTTTTCACTCTCTCGAGGGCAGCGAGTTCAGGCAAAAGGGGTAGGCTCCTTTGATATTGATATGGTTAATACATTTTTGTCTATATTCTTGGCTAAGGGAAAGCTGAGTTTAGCATGCAAGTTATTCGAGATTTTCAGTGATATGGGTGCCAAGCCTAGGAGTTACACTTACAATTCTATGATGAGTTCATTTGTCAAGAAGGGATACTTCAATGAGGCATGGGGTGTCCTCAATGAAATGGGAGAGAAGGTTTGCCCAGCAGACATAGCAACATACAACGTGATAATTCAAGGCCTTGGAAAGATGGGAAGAGCAGATCTAGCCAGCTCTGTTCTGGATAAGCTAATGAAGCAGGGCGGTTATCTTGACATAGTTATGTATAACACACTGATCAATGCACTAGGGAAGGCAGGCAGGATGGATGAAGTGAACAAACTCTTCGAGCAGATGAGAACTAGTGGGATCAATCCTGATATTGTCACTTTTAATACACTTATTGAAGTTCATAGCAAGGCTGGTCGACTTAAGGATGCATATAAATTCTTAAAGATGATGCTGGATGCAGGCTGCACTCCCAACCATATCACTGACACAACTTTGGATTTTCTCGGGAAAGAGATTGATAAACTCAGGTACCAAAAGGCATCAATGATTTCAAACAAGGATGATTCTGCTTAGAAAAGTCTTCTGGTGAGGTTGGTTCAAGCGTTATAAAAACCTAATGCTACTTTCTTTTTCCTATATGGGTCAGAACATAAGTTATAGTTGAATTGCTGTGACTACTCGAAAAAAACAGATTTTACAACACCGTATCTACTTTCTTGTAAAAGTGTTTATCATGTAAATGTAAAATTCACCAATACTTAGCGAATGACCATTTTCCCACAACTTTCTATATTCCCGTTCTTCCACTCTTTGAACCGCAGAATCCATTATTCCTACGCAGTGAAGCTAAGCGTTCGTTCTCACAGACCCTAAAGCTCTGGTTTGGGGTTGAAGAAGAAGCTATCTGGTTTGTGGTCGCCATATCTGGAAAATTGGTAGGATTGGCCAAAGAATTAGATAATTTCATTGTTGTGAATTCAATTTCGATTTTTCTGCCTGTTTATGAATTAAATTTCGATTATTTTTTTATTGTATTTGTAAATGCATTGTTTATTTTGTTTTGGGCTTAGGATTTCAGTGTGCTTTTAATTCCAATTGCTATTGATTGCTGGATTATATGGATTTTAATTTCGTTGTTTGAATATTTTGTTTGTGGAGTACTTGGATTTCGATCGCTGGAGTATTTGGATTTTAATTTCATTGCCGGAGTATTTCGATTTTTTAATTTCGTTGTTGCTAAAGATTGCTGGAGTATCGACTGCCAGTCTATGTTTTCTCCTATTTCTTTTCCCTCAATTATAAATATTTTGTTTATTAGATCGATTTTTGCTGCTGGTTTGGATTTCTTTCTGATAGTTGAAAACTATTTGTTCTCTGTTTCTACATACCCAGTTTTGTGTCAGAAATTGCAAAGCTTTTCTTGAGGTTGGTGTACTGATTTTCTACAGTCGATTGCAAAGACTTATGATGCATTTTCTACCATCGATTGTCTAATCCCTACTGCAGTATAAATGAATATAACGCACATTCCTCTGTTTGCCTTTGTCAATTTATTGGTTAGGTATTGAACATTTGTCGATGAATTTCATCTTTTCGAGAAGAAAAAAAGGAACTTGGGGATCTTGAATATTTATTTTGCAGATAGTTGTTCTTATTTTAGTTCATCGCAAGGTTACCTTCTAGTTCATTCAAATTAGGCTTGACAAAATGCTACACGATACTATAATTTGCAGGTTTGGGTATGAAATACTCAGTCGAGATAATGTCAGTGTTACACGATTAGAAAATGGATTGGAACCGATTAAACACAAAAATTATTAATTTAGTTATTTCATTATAGCTAACTTTTAACATTATTTATTTTTTTCTTTAAGGAACTATGAGATTCATATGTCATTGGATTGGAAATTCAAATATTGATGTATTGTTCTAGATTCTATTTTTTCTATTATTTATGTTGGATTTTGTTGATTTATAATATTTTGAATATTTTAAAATTGACAATTGTAATGTATGTTCATTTTTTTATTTATGATGGATATTTAGTATAGCTTTAATATATAATATTTTGAATTAACAATTATTAATTATGTGGAATTTAAAGTATGTGGATGTTTTGCTTTATCATTTGAACAAATATTAATTTTAAGTAGAAAAATAGAACAAACATGTCTAAGCCTAGTAAACACAATTAAACCCGACACAAACACGGTTCACACGAATGCTTAACATGTTGGGTTTGGGTGAAAAAAATTGACACGGACACAAATACGATACGAATGCGGTTCAACACAATATGTTGTCAGGCCTAATTCAAATGGATGGCTGAACCAAATGCATGCTGGGTATGTAAAACATATAATCTTTATTATTTGTGAGCAACATAATTGTGGAAGTAGTGAAACTTGGAAATAAACCGGCCCTCTATAATTGTTAATTAGAATTTGAAGGCAATCACTTGGTCATACTCTGTAATGTGGTTAACAATTTTATGACAGTTAAATGCATTTGTCTTGTGATTGTATCATCAATGAATTCTCTAGATGTCCTAAAATTATTTCTAGACATTGCCTAACCGACTGCCTGGATGTTATGTTTAAGGTATTGTTTTCTGTTATGTTCAAGGAAGGTTTGAAACTAATGGCTGCACCTTTTACGTTCAAACACAACCAAGAAACAGATTAAATGAGTGCAATAAGACACTGGTCAAGTTGGCAAGATTTTGTGGTTTCGAATGATCATATGTGAACATCCTAAAATCAATAGTGAATTCAATTTATAAAGTATCTGCTATGGATGCTATGAAAAGAAAAATAACAAGTTTCATCTTCATGTTGTGCTCACGTGACTACAACTTTTTCTTGTATAGGTATTATATAAAACATTTTGGATTATGTAAATGCTAAATTCTTTCTGCTGATATTTGATTGCATCTACAGATTAAGGATTATGCAAACTTCTAAATCAGAACAATGAAAGTTTAGCATCACTTGAATGTTTTTACTCCAAGCTCTCTCCAACTTTCATTGATAATTTTTTTGGTTCTTTACTTATGAAGGGTCTGCAGATGCATGGAATATAGAGCTTTTCAATAAATACAGTTAGCTTTGTTGAAACGAACCCAGTTTCTTTACCTCCTGGATTCAAATCATTTCTGTCATCTGGAAGGTACATTAGTTATTCCAAGTATGGATTCTTTTTATTATTGACTAGTTGTATAAAATGTGGTTGCTTGGGTGAGATAGGTGGCATTAACATCTCACATGGCTTACTAGGAATGCTTGTATTACATCAGTAATTCCAAGTATTTTTTGTCACTTTCTATATTTTTGTTGTCGGGTCCTTGAATTAAAATTTTCTTACAACTACCTGGACAGATTAATGCACTGCTAGATGAATAACAATTGCTTTACATCAAAGTATTCTTTGCATGAACCTGTGTCTTTAATTATATTCTTTACTGATGCTGAGAGTTATCTGTTTCTACATTGTTTTATGCTATTAGAGGAAGCAATCTTGACAAAGATGATGTGGACGATCTTAGATATGCTCTGTTTTGTAAGCCTAACTTGGAGATTCTGGATATAAGTGAAAATCCCATTGAGGATGAGGACGGAAAAAAGAAAACAACAATAATTTTATTAATTCTCTTGCTAATAACGTAAATGTCATAAAAAAGCTTCTTAAGGAAATATAAAGTGAAAAAGGATTTTTGAAGAAGAGCCAAGAACAGGGCTTGTGAAGTTATGCAAATTAGAGATGCATGGATTAATCTAAATGCTATGTGTACTTAATTTTGATAATTTGATATGTATTATTTATAATAGAAACTTGCAGAACATGACAGCTGAGACCAATTATTGAGGACAACATTGTTGTTTTTTATGTGTTTTAGATCAGTTTCATCATCCCTTATTGTTAGAGATAGAAAGAAGACAGCTGAGGCCTATCATTGAGGATAGAAAATTAGGTTCCGTGCTTTGTATTGGAGGAGTCTTCACTCTATATTCTGTTGTTGCCGGATTTTTCCTTCCACCATGAGCTGCTCAACGGTCCCAATAGATGGCTGCAAAACAGAGAAATAACGGCCCCTTCAACACCCAAGTCACAACTCATGTAAACAGACTCTCCTTCTCCCTCACAAAAATGGAGTGATAATGATGTTCTAATTCTGTAAAAAGAAAAAGGGTTCAAACTTAGAATTTTTGGCCAAAAATACAGAGATGAGCTATGTATTTTTGACCAAGAGGAAAATGGGAAAATCTGATATGGAAAGGGAGAAAATGCCTAAAAACTGTGTCAGTTGGGTAGAGAAATTCGGTTTGTCTTGTTATTCATTAGGAAAGAAAGTCTTCTATGAAAAGGTATTTTTTGGTGGGAAAAGACGTGAAAGAGATGGAGAGTCTTGTAAGAGAGAAAGGAAACTCACTCTATTTTTTATAAAATGACGTGCTCCTTAGTTGGACACTCAAGGTTTTGTAATTCCTGGGATAAAAGCTTTTCGAGAGGTGGCTCGGAGCGCTTCTGCTCAGAGGATGATTGTCGCTTCCAGGATTTCCTTTGAGGCTTTCGCTTTCTAGCTGGCTTGGAGCATTTTTGCTTGGAGGCCAATGTTGGGATCAGGTGCTTGTCTCTGGTGTCGCGGCTTAGGGCGTTTCTTCCTGGAGGTTGACAAAATATGCAGGTTATCCAGATGAATGTTTTTATTGCAAAGAGCTGTGGCATAATACTGTCTTGACTCGTATTGATCTCACACTTAACCGACAGTCCACCCTTGGTGGTTAGGTGACATTTGTATCTATTCTTGTACCCTGGAGTTCATAAAGGTGTAGTTTATTAATGTTTTCTTTTGAGCATCATTCGGATGGCAGATTGTCAATTTGTAACTTTTAATAGAATAATCCTTGTCTACTTACAGTACGGCCAGTTTCATGGCCGAGCCTCTAACATTGACAAGCGACGGACCATAAAATACATCAGCAATGTATAAATGAAGACCAACATTCTTACATCAATATACTCATTGGCAAAACGATAAAGTTACATTTGATTCTTCAATTAAATTCTCAAGATTTCTCCATAATATAATTTTACACTCAATTCTCTGCTTAGCGGCCCTGTATCCTATTCATCAAGATTTGAGATTCTTGTATCTAATAGACTTCTCGTACAAGTTTTATTGAACAAAAATAAATGATAACATCCCCAAGGAACTTCAAAAACTACTTCATAAGACCAACTTGATGCATATTTATATCTCATTACTCACGCACCGGGTATTTGTTTCTTTCTTCTGTTACCTGTTCATTGAAGACCAAAGCAAACAAATCAGAGGAAACAGGTGACAGAAATGGAAAACAATAATGAATATTATCATACGGAGCATGGAAAATAGCCAAGGATGTTTGATACTGACACAAAATTTGTCACACTTCATTACCACAATATGAAGTAGGTGATTTCACATCTGGCTGTCTCGTTTCTAACCACTGAAGAAGACGGTTGGGGCCCTGGGGAAAGAAATTCGGACAGCAGTATTGAAGTTGATGTGGAGACTCAACATTTAGGTGTGGAGCATTTACTAATAGGTTGTACAAACAGGTTATAGGTGGCTTTTGACCATCGCATTGAGGGCAAGAGAGTGATGGATACGAATAGGATATGGCATTATTAGGAAAAGGACTGCAAACAAACAAACAGCGTAAAGGATAATGCTACTTTAGATTCATCGTTCAAACCGCATAGCTCTGAAGAATCTTATGACCATTGCGGCCATCAGCTGTGACTCTTGAGTAAAAACGAAAATATACTGCTATATGTGAATGCTTATACTAATAAGCATGACCTAGACCTACAGTTAAAAATGGTGAAAAAGTTTCTTAACTAGTTGCTGAATTCCCTGATCTGTCTCTACCAAATGTTTCTCTGTTAATGCAGGGCGCGAAGGAATTGAAACAAAACAAGGAGAAAGTTTCTGCTATGTGTCTAGTTAGCATCTCCTAATGGATGAAATCCCAAATTTCTACTAGGATAAGCTAAGAACAGGAAAGACTGTCCGTGGAACAGCGCTGAACCTTACCAGAAGAGCTCTTGCTCCACAGGACCCGACCATCGATAGCGGTGAGGTGGTGATCATCAAGGCGTTTCCATGATTTGATTGACTTAACTGCCCCCCAATCTCCCTTTTCTGTTTTCTCCAAGGATGCTACCACAACCCTTGCTCTCCTTGACCATCCAGCCTTGCCATAAGCATGGTACCCAAATCCACCAGCATAACAGAGCTTTATACCGGTTAGCTCACCACAGAAGTCATTAAGATGATCATGGCCCGTGAAAACCGCCTTTACATCCCCAGCTTCAACCATGGTTGTGAAGAAGCCACTGTTCACAGAAGCAGAACTTATGCCTTCCTGCTTAACACCTGTGAAGTTTGATGAGTCAAAACTAGCAAATTCCGGCAATGGGATGTGAAAATATGCAAGCCCCGGTGCAGATGCTTTCTGAGGATGGGGCTTGTTCTTGTATTCTCTCTGCAAGGTAAAAGGGAATTTTTTTAATTTTTTTTTTCAAATAAACTGTAATAGTTAACACTTCAAAGAAATTAGTTCCATTGATGGGAAGTAAATAAACCAGGGAAACAAGGACCTGAAGCTTGGCAGAAGTAAGTTGGAACCAATATTGCTGAGAGACTTTGATCCAACCATAGCCAGAAATGGAGGGAACAGTAGAGTAATCTCCGCTATCAAGAAAGTAGAGATTGAGAACCGATTTATTCTCAAAAGTAGAGCCCTTAACCCCACCGATCTCCAGATTATAGTTTCCAAAACCATCAATAATTTTTGGTTCCGAAGGATTAACTTGAGAAAGGGTGTTCTTCAACCCAACTATATGTTTCATTACTCCTTCTCTGGAGAGGGTCGATTCTTGGTCGTGGTTCCCCAGAACAGCAGCCCATGGGATGTTGGAGGAGATTGCTGGGGCAAATGCGGCATTCAAAGATTTAGCAGCATCAGTGGCATCGAATGCATAGATGTTATCTCCTGTTGAAACAGAGCAAAAGCCATCGCTTTCAGTTCTAAAATTGGACAGAAAATCAATTGGGCTTCAAGATCATCCTCATCGGGAAAGAGGGTGAGTCAGAAATACAATACTTAGTGAGAAAGAGTTGAGAAATGAGTACCTGTGAAAACTATGAGATTGGGCTTCTCGGCGAGGATCATGCGGTGAACAAAGGCAGAGGTATTGAGGTCGGAGCAACCAGCGAACTGTTTGGGGAGGACATCCAAACAAGGAGTTGATTTGCCGTCGGCGTAGTGCATATCCGCCACTTGAAGTATCTTAAACTCCCCACTCGACCCGAACCTCAGCTTCCTCTGCTGCTCTCGCTGTTTGGCTGCCAAAACGCAGATCGGAAGCATATATAGGGAAAGGAGCACCACCATGACCATGACTTTAGGACTGCGAATTATCGGCTTCTTCTTCGTTTGGTTCAGAAAGTTACCGTGGATGGATGCAAACAACACCATGATTTACAGTCGTCAGCTCTCAGTCCCTCTGGCTTGTGTTAAAGGTAGGGGAGCAGGGCAAGTGGGCAAGCAGGGCAAGGCCCTGTATTTATTATAATATTTGGAAAGCTGGTGATCTTAGTCTATCGTAAACGTCAACCAAAACACCGATACCACCAATTATAATTATATAACGACGTTTGCAACTAAGCTCTTGTGATTTCTCTATTATTCATACCAAAAAACAAAAAAATAAGCTCTCGTGATTTATCAGTAAAAAAATGTTGAAATTAATAAAGATTTTTGTATTTGTTTCTTTCTGGTATATCAAACTAAATGTCAGCCTCGCTTGTACTGTCCCTCTTTTGCAATAAAAATTTGACTTGGACGAGCTCTCCCACTAATATTATGTGTAGGGCATACATAGTGGGTCCCAAAGTTTATGAGTATTTTCCTTCTGCTAACTATGGTAACAAACTAAAGAGTATATCTTTTTGCATTGGGTACTTGACATGAATACCCCTGAGGCCCTGAAGCTTATAGAGTTTGGCATGTTAATTGTTGAACATTTTTTTGGCATTTTGCTCAGAATTCATGTTATTGTTGCAGTATTAGTCATTTGCATTTTTCCCCTTAGAGTATTTTTAATTCTAAAGAGATAAAATTTATCAATTGAACTTTGTTTTGAATGATGTAGTATTATTTCATTAATTTGCCTGTGATTCCTAAATTTATCAACAATTAATGAATTGTTAATTTATCTTTTTTAATTGTTCAGTTAGAAAGATCAACTCTCTGGATGATGTTTGTTGGGCATTTCAATTCTAATAAAATTTAAAATTATGTTTAATTTGATTTTTTTTTCATAACTTTATAACTAATTGATAACTCTAACTACTACTAATAAATATGGACTTAAAAGTATATTACACACACTTAGATAGTAAAGAAAAATAAAACAAAAAACCACACGTTACGAATCAGAAAACTTCTATACAATGATTTGATAATTTGGGACTACACACAAAAAATCTACTTTCTTTTCAAATAAACAAACAGAGTTCATTACAAGTTCTAAAGAACAAGGAAAACAGGAAAATTTGAAATACAATTAAAACCGCATCCCAACTATCAAGGTTGCAGAAAAAAATCTGTACTACGCTTTCTTATCTTTTCCTCCATCTGGGGATGACTTGAACCAAGGAATCCAAACTGATGTTGTTTTCTGATAAAGCCTGTATGCTTCTGCTCTGTAATCTTGTTTCAGCATCCGGTCTTCTACAAGCTTAGTCACATAAGCTAAACACATGGTATTGATGAAAGAGCCAATAAAGGTCCATGGCTGTCCCAAATTCCATGCAAATATAACTAGTCCCCACCACCACAGTTGCTCCCCAAAGTAATTTGGATGCCGGGAATATTGCCACAAGCCCTCATCGAGATTCGCGGCCAATGGCTTACCCAGCTCTTTCAGTTTCTCGTTTCTACTCACGAAGTCATGCAGCTGTTTATCAGCATAGAACGCTACCACGATTCCACAAATGCAAACAATGATGGCAACAAAATCCCAGATGTTTAGTGGCTCATCCACTGAGTGGATCACATACAATGGAAGGCATATACCAATCAGAAATACCTGCAGAGGATAAAAACATCGAAGGCAAAGGTTCTTATTCTCGCTGAGGCATTTCATCAAACAGTTAACTGGAGTTCTTATTCGACTCGTTGTACTTTCTAACCAGATATACCAGAAAAACGCGTACCTGCTGAGCGACATAGACGGTGAAGAAGGAAACCCACCACCAGTGCTTTCCGTACTGAAGTCGCATATCGGTGAACCTCCAGTCCTCCCTGGCTCCCCATTGCCATTTCTCTCGCCGGAAATAGTTATGGGAAAGCCTGATACTCCAAACCCAAGTCAACAAAATAGCGATCCTGGATCTCCACCGGTTATACTGAGCCAAAGGGTGAGTGGCATGGTAATGGACGAGCATCACCGGTATCACCGTCCAATACAAGTCGATCATCTGCTCCGTGAATTAAAAAAAAAAAAACAGATAAAGTCAAAATAATCAAACGTGAAAGAACAATTAGAATTTTAAAAATAAAAATAAAAAAAGACTTTTTTGGGAATTAATTAACAAACCCAGTGACTGGACTGGATGTGGCTGATGATCCAGAAGAGGACATTAACATTGAGGAAGAAGAGAACATTGGCTAACAGAAGAGGATGCTGATAACACCATGTCCAGAGTGGAGAGAAAGAAACAGACTGATCTCCAACATTTTCCGAGGTACTAACACGGTGAAAGTGGTTAAGGAACGAGACGTAGAAGATAATGGAAGGAAGAGGAGCTAGGAGAGCTACAACTGCATTCTTCAAATTGCGACCCATGGCGTTTATGCAAAAAAGACCCGGTCTTGGTCGTTGTTAACGTTCAAACTAAAAAGGAAGAGAGACACACCTAAAACACCCTGCAGGGGGGCTCGTTTTTATACTTGCAAAGTGGCCTAGGTAGAGCTTTGCTTTTCGTTCGGAAAAAAGTTTCCACCTGGGTAGCGGCGCAAACCATATCTCATCCCTTGTAGCATTTAAACTAAAAAATCAGCATGAACAATTCGCTTTCTGCTTGGTGGGTCATGTCATGTCATGTCATGAAGATCATCCACCTCTCCAAATACGATCCTTGATTGCCTCACCCCCATCTTGTCAAATTCTATCGCCGAGCTCGTTAATCCACTTTATTAAAGATCCTTTTCATTTGATCAACTTTTCTTTTTATCCCCAAATATTTTGCCTTTTAAACGGTTTTAAAAAAACATAAACTCTTTTGTATGATTTAAGCAGGGACCAATAGAAGAGTAAACAAAAATCCCAGGATGCTATTGCTAGCTTGGTTTCCAAATGTTTATTAATTAATTATAGTAAAATCAAAAATAAAAATAAAAAGAGAGTGGTAATTGAGTAAAAAGCAAAGGGAAATGATAAGAGAACATATTAAGTGCATGCTTAGCCGCTTGTGGTGTGAGCAATGATGGTTGCAGCGTGGTGCAGCTAATGATATAGCTTCCCGCTCACATGGTGCTGGCATCCAGCCCTTCCACCTTTTCATATTTAAAAGATTTATATATATATATATATATATATCTCCCGCCCTCTGGCTATATGGTCCCCCATTTCTTGCTCTTCTTCCAGGTCCAACCCTGTGGATATGGCCTTGGAAATCTCCGCAATCAACGCAGAGAGACCGTATAACCTCACGCCGTACAACTCTGTCCATGCTTGGTTGTGGAAGGGCCATGATCGCCAATGATGGCTGCTAAGCTCAAATCATCAACTTTATCAACGTAAAAAGCACAAATGCATACGTATATTTCTTTTGGCATGCGGTAACTGATACGAATTGCATATGACAGTTTTTATCTTCTTTTTTTTGGTTTTTGTTTTGTCTATGGAACGTATGACTAGAGGGGTGATTCGTGTGTGATGTGTTCCTATTGAATTGCAACTTTAATCTGTATATATTTATTATTCATTGTTGTAGGTATTTTTGAGCCTAATGCTTTATTATTAAAGGTAGTAGAATATATACCTATTTTTAGTGTGGTGGGCCAAATAATGACAATACTCTAAAGCCCAAGGCCTAAAATACATTAGGCTAGGTGTCACTTATCTAGGAGGGGACCTTTTGATGTTGAATCTTGGCCATTCAAAGGGAAAATGAGATATCAGATTTTTTGGGCACAAAACCCTAGGGAGCCACCAACTCTCACCTACCCCCATCACTCTCTTCTCCCCAAAATTCGGCAGCCCCAAAAAACCTCTTCCCAAGACCATTTAAAGCTTGATTTTGACATTTTCAAGGGGGATTCAAGACCTATTTGGTCTATTATTCAAAGAGAGAGGAAAAAGACTATTCATTACCTCCTTCACCTCACAAAAAACTGGACAGCCCTCCCACTTTCTCCCATTCTAGATTTTTGGAGTCCATTTTTCATTATTTTGGCTCTCCCTTTTTCTCTAACTATTCTCCAATTTTTCTCCCCCTTTCCTCCAACTTTGATCCCCCATTTTTTTATGCCATTTTTAGTCATTTATGCTCTAAATCTAAGGATGATGACTGACTTAAGCATCGGAGGAGAAACGCCGGCCACCATACCGGCGTCCCTCTAACCGGTTTGGCTCCGTTTTTGCAGGAACCCAAAAAGCCTGGTTCGAGACGAAAAATCGCCACAACATTCATATTACATGTTTAAAATATTTTTATTATTTTATTATTTTTATATGAAAATATATTATTATTATTTTAAAATTTTATTTATTTGTGTTAATTTGTATTTATTTGAGTTAACTGATTAATATAGTAGTTATCTATTTATAATTCTGTTAATCGGATTGATACTAATAAATTAATTAACAAATTATTTTTGAAACGTATTGTGGTATCATTAAGTATTTTCAAAAGTTTTTTGAGTTTTATACTTTTGTTGCCGCATAAAAAAATATTTAGTATAGCTTCAAATTTTTTTTTTAAAACATCCACAATAGGCTCTTTAAAAACTCTGTCTTTTTTATTTTAAAGAGCTGTAACTATTTTTTATTATTTTAATAAACTCTTCAAAATAACAAATTAAATTAAAAAGTAAAATTTGAGTCTCCAAATATAAAGAGCTAAACTCATTTTCTATATAAAATTTTACTCTATAATTTTCTATGCACACTTATAATTAAATATATTAATTATAATTTTATATTTTAATTTTTTTATACTATCTTTGTTTAAAAATGATAAAAAAAAGAACAAATATGAATCATAACTGTTTATTAAAAAAATGTAAAATGAACAATAATTATAAAAAGTATCAATCAAAAATTTTATTATTTATTTTAAAAATATTATTTATTTTAAAAATTATTATTATTTTAAATAAAAAATACTATTGAATATGCTCATAAATTAATAAACACTGTCAAGACGGTCTATTTTTGGTGGATTTGTGTGATTCAGTAATTTGCTTTTTTTTTAATTGTTTTTCAAAAAAATTAATGTCTTCGATGAAATATAAGTTGCACGGTTAGATGAAATATGCTCGACTCAATCGTTGATATACTTTAAATTTATTATCTCTACCATAAATTTCCTTGGTAATTGAAAAGCTTTGGCCTGGGCTCTTTCCCATGAGTAAAACTCTCTCTTAAATTTGTATTTTTCAATTTCCACATTAAAACTTTAAGGGAAAGAAAAGAGAGAAAGACCGAGACAAAAAAATACAAAACGGCCGAGGTTTGAAATTTACGTTATTTGTTTTTTATATGAAAAATAAATTATATATTATCAATTAAAATAAGAATCTACACAAAATGAACTGATATATTTGCCAAAAACACATAAAAAAAATTCAAATTCTATGCCACATAAATCTCAATTAACAGAAGATGCTTTTATATATATGATTTTTCTACAGAGGTTACCTTTTTTAGTTATGCTAAATAAATGCATCTACAACTTAAAATATTCTTATCAAATATATTATAAGGACATTTATACGTGCAAAACTCATATCAAAACCCTAATTCATTATATAAAGCCAACAACAAACTATAAAAAATAAAAAATTAATAATTTCTTGAATTTTGTAATGCATACTGCATAGATGTATTTTTCAAGTATTATAATTTTTAGAATTAGTGCGACATGATTTTTAAAAAGATATTTAATTATTTAAAATTTTGTTTGATGGAAATTATTGAAAGTCCAAACAAAAAGAAAAGAGCAATAAAAGGGGATAATAATGACGTGGCAGACGCGGAAAGAAGGGAGCAAAGGCAAAAACCGGTAAGGTGAGGACTCGCAAACCCGGTGAATAGAAGGAGCGAATGTTGGCCGCACCGCCTAATACTTGTGTCTTCTCCTTTGGAATATCGGACCGAATCGAATCCGAATCCGAATCCAATTCAGCCATCAGGGTCTAAGCTATTTCACAAATTCGGCACTTGTAAAAAGCATCGCAGAGGAGCGTATCTAACTTGGGATTTGAACGATGTCGGCTCGATTGCTGAAGAAAGTTCTCAGAGAACAAGAACAACAGCTCCACCACCAACAACACCGCCCTCAACATATAGAAACCCACCAACAATATGAACATGAAGAAGAAGAAGAAGAAGATGAAGAAGACCAGCAAAGCAATGGTCAGAATTCTGGTGGTAATTCTTCAATCAATCCATTTGACCTTCTCAACGATGATGACCATGATAACCAGGTTCGTATAGGGCTCCTCAATTTTCTATTCCCTTTTTCTTTGCTTTCCTTAATTTTTTTTTTTCCGTGTGTGTTATTCTTCTATCCCTAATTGTTGTTTGCTGCCCCAACTTGAAGTTCTTTTATTATTATTATTTTTTATTATAATAGAAAACTAATAACAATAATTGTAGATGCTTGATTAAATTCAATGTGCCAAGTTTTACAAATGCCCCTATCCATTTGGTTTCTAGTTAGGCTTTCGGAACACTTTCTATTTTTTATTTCCTTTGAATTTGAGATGGTTCAAACTGTCTATTACCCATAAGGCAACTCGTCAATCCAGAATTAGATAGTAGAATCTGTTCATAGGGTATACCTTATGACATGAAGTACTAATTATTGTTAAGTGACTTTTATCTTAAACTTAGCCTCCAATTTTCGTTCTTGTAAAGTTATATATGTCTATGTGTCTTTCTGAAGATTGGAGATTGTATTTTTCTTTATAGGAAACCAATTTTCAGTGAAAATAGAGGATAAATATTATATTTTTCTAGGCTCATTATCGGAGTTTGATTTTAGAACTTACCTGTTCACAGGATATTATATAGGAAGTAAAACAGTAGCAATAATCTGTTTACTTTTTAATTTAATTGTCCTTTTGGCTACAGGATGATGAGTCTGAAACTGCTGATGAAACCCTGGCTGCAAGTGATGATAAACCAGTACCGCATGAGCTGAAAGATAGTGTCAATGTCGTTTCTTCGACCAATCACAAATCGAAGAAAAAGAAAAAGAAGAAAAGCAAGGAGAGTTCTTTTCCAAGTACAAATAAAGTTGAGAAGCCCTTCGATGAGATTCTAGAAACTTTATCTTTGGAACTTAACTCTTATAGTGATCAACCTGCCAATGGAAAATCCAAACTAAAAAATACGAGAACTCAGGATAGCCTGGTTAAACGATGTACACCCTCAATATTACAAGTGGATCCAAAATATCTAAATGCTGATAATGAACTCCGAAGAATATTTGGTTCCAAGGTAGTAAATTCTTTTGAGAAAAGTAATCAAACTGGCAGTTCTAGACAGACTCGTAGTGGAAGGCGAGCTGGTCATAATCCTAGAAAGACTATTCTTGTCTCCCCATCAGAAAATTGGCCTCGCTGGGATGGTTCTTTCTACATGGAATTTTTGGAAGTTAGGGATGGATACCAGTACTTCAGGTAAGATTATTTTTCTCTTGCTTGGTAGTGGCAATTTTTCTCTTTGCTATTTTGTTTGCCTGGTATCTGGTATTTGTACTTATATTTTCTGATTTTCCTTAACAAATAGAAAGGATACTAGTACTTACTGCTTATAGTAGCATAAACAAAATAACTTGACATATTTAATGGGCATCTCTTAGAGAATTAAATGCAGTAGAAACCTCTCTATATGTAAGAAGTGACAGGCTATAAGCCCATATATATGTTGACCTACGTAGTGAACTTTGTAAACAATTCTTGAGGCATGGTATTAGACCTACCCTCTTTTCAAGAATAGCGTGGGCTAGGCAGAGATATTCGCATTTCTAGATTGTCTTTATAGAAGCAATTATATTATGAAATATGGTATGTGCACAAGGATGGGTTCAATAGTTCTATGAAGGGAAGAATCTGTAAACTATTTTGTCCTTCATGCTTGCTTTGTTTCTTCAATTTTAGTTTTCCCGTGTTTATATTGATAGCTTAGACTTTATCAACGCGGTCATTATTGTTAGGATGGTTGATGCTACAGGTTTCTTACATTTTTCAAATAATCTTGACTTTGAACCATGTAGATATGTGCACTCATCGTCTTATTCTCAAGCTCAGAGTGCATTTGAAGCTGCCAAAGCTATTCACGATCTCAATGGAATTGCAAGTATTTTGATGTACCATCCTTATCACTTGGATTCCCTTTTAACAATGGCGGAGTACCTTAAGTTTGTGGGTGAGCATCAAATGTCAGCTGATGCTATCTCAAAATGTTTATATGCTTTAGAATGTGCATGGCATCCAATGTTCACCCCTATGCAGGGTAATTGTCAATTGAAATTCAGCCATGAAACAAATAAACCTCTGTTCATGACACTTTTCTCTCACATGAAAAATATGGATAGGCGTGGCTGTCATCGATCTGCTTTAGAAGTTTGCAAGTTGTTGCTTTCACTAGATTCTGATGATCCAATGGGGGCCCTGTTCTGTATTGACTATTTTGCTTTAAGAGCAGAGGAGCATGCATGGCTAGAACAGTTCTCTGAAGACTATGAAAGTGATAATTCCTTGTGGTTGTTTCCAAATTTCTCATATTCCCTTGCCATTTGTCGATTTTATCTTGAGAAAGATGAATCCTCAAATGGTGCTCAAGTTGCTTCTACTAAGTCTAGCTCAAGCGATCTTATGAAGCAGGCTCTGATGCTTCACCCCTCAGTCCTGAGGAAACTGGTAGAGAAGGTGCCTCTGAAGGACCAAGTTTGGACAAGCATACTTAAGAATTCATTTTTCCGAGCAGAACAAGTGGGGATCCCATCCTTGGATCACCTGATTAGTATATATATTGAAAGCAATTACATTATATGGAGGCTCCCAGATCTGCAAAAACTGTTAAAGGATGCTGCACAATTGGTGATTGATACACTTAAAAATAATAGTTCTGATGTGAAGGATTGGGCTTGTGTGAGAAAGGAAGCATTCCCGTCTGAGAAAAATGAGTGAGTATAAATGTGTACTCATTTTTGCATAGTTTTGCTTTAGCTGCTGTTTCCATATCTGTTTTCTTTCTATGCATGTTGTTACTTGTAGTATGTAGCATTCTCATGAGCTCACCACATAAAACAATTAAATTTATTGTGTTTAGGAGAATGATTGCTCCTTCATGTTTACTAGGTACCGCCATTTGTCAGTTTCAGATTTTTCTTACTCGGTGCCAGCTGCTCCGCCTGAAAATCTGCAAAATCTTTTGGTTGACCCTAGGATGAGAGATGTTGTTCATAACAGGGAACAACAGATTGTGAATCCAAATGAAGGCATCCATGCTCCTCGTGATGTGGCGAATAGGAATGCATTTGCTGTTTTGTTTGAGTCGATGCTACCATGGGTTCATTATGGGGATGGAGAAGGAGCAGTTGATGAGGATAACCAACTTGACGGGCATGACCAAGCCAACTAGAATATCCAGTTGCAATTGCTTCTTAGTAGTGTACCTGTATTTCAAACATGAATTCCGTTCAGCTGGGAAGCAGCAGTGAATGTGAATGTAGAAAAGCTATGTTTAACGAGGTTGTTGCTCACTAATTCTTTATTATAACTTATCATCCACCTCTCAAATTCTGGTTATGAGAACCAGAGGAAATGCATAATTCTTATGGCATTTTTTCTTTTTCTTTTTCAAAGGATTTTTTAAGTTTTTCTTTTATGATCTTTTTCAATATAGCTTAGTTTCTTGAAATCCAAAAAGTTTTCTACTTGACCGTGAAGAAAATTTGCCACTGTGTTCACGTACATGTGCACAAATTAAAGTGATTGAGAATTTTAATAATTAATTTTAAGTAATTTTCCATTGGAGTTTTAAGCTTCGAAGTTGGAAGTTGGAACAAACTAAAAAATAACAACATGGATTGAAAAATCATTTTCTTTTATTTTTTGTAATAATTTGGGTTGCTAAATTATGCAACTATTAACGACATCTAAACCCGTCGTACAAAAGAGAAACGACATCGAAATCCTCGGTGAGATTTAAAGAAAAAAAAATTAAAAAAAAAAAAGAAATTAAAAGAAAGGCAGAAAATAAATATAAAAAAGTCGGGGAACGAAGGAACGAGAAGCAAAGTACACATGGCAGAGACTTTGTTCGGTGTTTCACAGTCATCTCTTCTGCTGCGGCCCAAAATCGGATCATTACATTCTGATAACAGCAGCAAAAGCATTTCGTCAAGCGGTGGAGGTCGAAGACGACTGCAATTAAGCTCTTTGAAGTTGAGCAGACATCAGGGTTTTCAAGCTCCCTTTGCTTTCTCTACATCCCATCACAGCTCCCTTTCTGTTGGGGTCGTTTCCGACCCTACAGCGTCTTCTAACCTTCCCGTAGATTCTGGAACAAGGGCGGTCGACATCGAATTGGATAGCGGCAGTGGTGCTGGTACTGGTGCTGGTGACGGAGGCGATAGAGGCGGAGGAGGAGGAGGAGGAGGAGGAAACGGAAGTGATAAGAATCGAAACGACGAGGGCGAGGACGGATCAGACGGGAAGAAGAAGGACATGGCTATGTCAATGTCTCAGAAGTTAACTTTAGGTTATGCTGCACTTGTTGGAGGTATGGAAATATTACTCCTTTGTAATATCCTGCTGTTTGCTTCGGCCAAATCTGTGTCTTTGCCATCCAAGCTAATCCTTTTGGCTGACTGTTCATGAATCATGAGCCTCTTTCAATTCACTAAAATAGTGTCCTAATGCTTTATCAGAGTTTGGAATTGGTTGAGTGCCTGAAGATATTTGTCTTTTGAGAAGTTTGCTGCATAAGCGTTTGTAATTTCCCCCTTATTATTTATCAGTATAATACTTGAGAATGTCTTTGCAGGATCATTTTGGACACTCATCTCAAGCTGTGCTAATAATAGATTCTCTTTCATTGAGATGTTGTTTCAGATATTTTGAAAACGTAAGATCTGATAATACCCTTTTTGTGGTCTTGTATCAAGCCCTGTGCTGAATAACAATTGAACTGATATAACAGGAGAAAACTAAACATTTAAACCCATCTGATCAGCAAATTGGGAAAGTTCTTTCCACAACCAAGGTCAAAGGATCTCTGTGTAATCAGCACTGGGTTTTGAATTTTTTATTAGCTTTCTGAATTCTACTGCTGTGGATTTCATCCAAGTAGATATGTCTTACTAAGTTACTATTACAGGAGGCTCTATATTTAGCATTGATCTTGAACACATTTTTTTTTCTCAAGTCCAATATTTTGCGATTAGCAACCTAGAAAGTGTACGCTGTCTGTTTTTGATGTCCCCTTTTTTCCCCTTGGGAGTGTATTTCGTTCTTATCGGATTGAATTTGATGTTTGTTATTCTACAGTGGGTGGTCTTATGGGCTATTTGAAGAGTGGCAGCCAGAAATCGTTGCTGTCAGGGGGAATATCAGCCGCCCTATTGTATTATGTTTATACTCAGCTTCCCACAAGCCCTGTGTTTGCATCATCCATCGGGTTTGGTAAGAGATCCTTGCCCTCTAAGTATCAGCTCAAGTTTTTCTCTGCATCGCTAGAAGTTGAAGGGGTATTTTATTTCTATTTTTTCAATCTTCTTTGTTCAAATTGAACTTTAATTTTGTTTTCATCGATGCCTGATTTCCAGGTCTCTCTGCTGCACTACTGTTTGTTATGGGTTCTCGTTTCAAGAAGTCAGGGAAGATATTTCCAGCAGGTGTTGTATCCCTTGTCTCGCTTGTCATGACAGGTGGCTACTTGCATGGGATCATGCGCAGCGCACACTGAAAAGAATGTGCATGAAAGAGTTTCTAAAGCTATAACTTGATCGCCTGCTTCAATCTTCACCTATCCGATCCGGCATTTTGAACTAATAGTTTTGGCTTGTAGACCATAAATAGTACTTGTAGGTTTTGGTTTTTGATGGTTTGAACCTTGGATGTACTTTCTTGTGAACTTCAGTGAACTTGCTCGTGGAACCTCCTACTAATTTCCCTTCAGGAATTAGAATAAAAGAATAATCTGAAGTGTTTGTTTTTTGTTTTTTTTTTTTTTAGTTTCATGCTCTGCCTTCTAGCTTTTTCTTGTTTTTTTGGTTATTGACTTGATGTTCCATCTTGATGTCCATTGTTGGTTGCATGCTTACTCATTTTCCTTGTATGTTTTACTTCTTAGTAGAAAAAAAGATAAAGACTTGAACCTTTATTAGAGTTTTCAACCTACAAGGTAGGTAGTACTACTAATCAAGCCACAAGACAGATTCGTGCAATAGCCAAATTACAACTGGAACACTGGATATATTCTCCTGCAACCTTAAGCTTAGCTTTCAACTGCTTCCAAAACTTTAGCTAAGAAATGCAATGAAAATACGTTTCAAAGAGTTGCAGATGTTTTAACAGAATCTATTTACAAAAATGTTGCCCTTACCGATAATTTCATGGACAAAATGCCAATGGATACTTTTTAGACATAAGTACCGTCCGCAATTTTATGGGGCCAAATGATAAAATATATTTCAGATCGATCACAAAGAACAGTAGCAGCTGGTTGTCAAGCAGTAAGGGTGTGCAATGGTTTATCAATTTTAGGCAAGTTTATAAATCAACAGTAAGCAATTTAGTTTAGAATACAAATCAAGTGTCACGAGGCAAACATGTGTACAAATTCCCTATGACATAGAATGCCACGAACTTAAATTCTCATGATTTTTCTAAATTATCATGAGACAGTCTTATGAATTGTACGCAAGGCATCCCTATTAAAACTGAAGACATGTCAAACATCGCCATAAATATTTCACTTAGCTATGTCCAAGATATGTAGTAAGATTGAGTATGTTTTAGATAATAGAAGTTCTCCATGATGCATTGAAGACTTTCCAATTAGTTCATGCAAGGTGGGTGGGTTGGTGTTCTTCCTGGGACATGAGAGATTGTTTGAAGCAGCCAGAATCTGGTGAAGATTTAACGCTCAGGTCAGGGTTTGTGTTATCATCCATTTTTGTGGCTGATGGAGAAGGATATGGGCTCTTGGTCACCAACCTGCAAGAAAAAACCAAAAAATGAGAGAGAAATAAAACAATGGTCAAGGAACTAAAGGTCAAATGACAGATGATTATATATATTAGGGGAAAAAAAAATGGACCAGAAGAAGTAATGCCAAACATAATGGTACAGGTCATGTGATAGGCAGATCTTACACAAATTAGCATTATTTTTATTTTTATGAATTATCCTTCTCATGAAATTGCAAGTTGCAAAAGATATCGAGTAAAGAATTGAGATGGCTTCTGTATATTAACATGCGAGGGAAAGAGAGGATAGTACTGCAGTGACTTAAGGGCATACCTGCCCCGTCGCTTCTCCAAAAATCGCTGAAGGGAGTGTCTCCTTGCAATTGGAAATTCTAAACCAAGAGAAAATTATATCATCATAAATCAGCCTCAATTATTCTTGTAGGAAAGAATTAAGAAGATCATTCCATATCATTACTATCAATTTTTTTTACTAAAACACCATTACCAGCTTGCAATTTGCAAAGAGAACTTTTCTGAGCAGGGTTGAGCTGGGCCAGCAGTGAACCCATAGCAGCTGCAGTATTTTGCTGTGCAGGAGACCCTGCATTAAGTGGACTGGAGGGGTAGCTGGTCCCATTGTTCTTCATCTCACCAGCCTTAATGACACTAGCAGCAGCAGCAATTAATATAATCTCTCGAACCTGTTAAGTATAAAAGGGAAAACAGGATGCATCAGCACATGAAACATGGAGTCAAGTGATGAAATTTACCAATGGGTTAGAAAGAAAACCTTTTCTTCAGGAATTGCATCAAAGACACTAACTTTCCCACCATAAAATATGGTAAGCTGAGCTGGAGCACCAAGGGTAGCATTTTTTCCAGAAGATGGCAACATTCTGGGTCTCAAACATCCAAAAAAACAAAAGGAAAAAGATTTATGTGAGCCTGACATATAGATAATCACTAAAAACTCCTTTACTCAGCACCACTCTCCCCCATAACTTATATTCTCTCATTACACACTGAAGCCACAATGTAATTAATATCAAATTTACATCTAGGGGAGGGGTAAATTCACCCAGGCCAAGGTTTGAATCATGGACGGTGTATTCTCTGTGGTTTTACCACTAGACCAAACCTACGAATACATGAGTTAATGCCAAGCACAAATAAGGGAGTTTTGACCATTCCATATCTCCATGTTTAATGGACAAAACCGCCTTGGGTTATTTGACCTTCCAATTTCCAGTGAAACTGGTAACTGAAAGACAAACTTATGTGTCTTCTCTGAATGAGAGGTTCAGCACATGCTGAGAACCAAGAGTTCGTATATTCTAGATCTCTAGTCTTGTGAGGTGGCAGACCAAATATATGTGACATGAAAATGAAACAACGGAGTACAAATATTATACAAAATTATCATTTGCAATAACCTTTGATGAAGTTCTAAAGGACAAAATACATAGTATGCTTGGTAAATTTGGTGACTGGGTTTTGGGCAATTTAAATATGGGAACAAGACCTATCCAACCAGACAGAGACTATTGCAATGACCTTCTGAACAAACGTTTGATATCTTGTTTGAGTTGCAGAAACTTTAACATCACAGAAGCCAAGACTAATAAATAACCGACCCTTTTTATATGCTATAAATTAAACCCTATATATATACACACAAATTTTATCAGCTTAATCTCCGGCAGTCCCGAGAAGAACCTCATGCACAAGTTAAACAACGGCACCTCGTTCAGAGGACAATTTAATTTATCTAAGTAAATAAACATTTTCGAACCAACCCTTCTATTTACTGAACTACAAGCGACGAATTAAAATTGGAATTGCAATTAGATGTTTCCAGAAGTCACAGCCAGAAAATACATGGAAAGAAAAATAAAATCTTTGAACGTCAAAAATAAAAATATAAATCCCATTTTTGTAATTGTAAAATTCAATGAAGAAAAATGAAAATTTGAAAAGGAAGAATTTTTTTTTTTTTTTCGCGCGTAGAGAAAAAAAAAACAGAGGTATAAATTACCCGGTGTTGGAGAAATCACGGGAGGTGGGCTTGGGATCACTGTCTGCCAGCCCTTCTTCTTCAGCTTGGTTTTCTTCCTTTGGCTCTGGTTGGGTGGGTTTAAGGTCTTCTTCCGGCTTCGCATCGTCGGAATCAGATCTGTGTTCCATCTCCATTGGCAACGTACAGAGACTCAGAGAAACAGAGAGACAAAGATGAGGTCAAAGAGCCAATTCTCAACAGAAATGAAGAGAAAATGAAGTAACTTGAACTCCGCCTGAGCTTCCTCCGACGAGCAACGACCAGCACAAAATCATTTATTTATTACCACTATTTTATGTATTAGTTGAAATAATTTGTATTAAACAAAGCATTTATTAAACGTGTTCTATAGATTTAATTGATTAATTAAATAACGACCCTTTTTTCTCCGTTCAAAGAGCCAAAAGAAAGATGCTTTCCTTCCTTCTCCACTATTTTATTTTATATTAATTTATCAGGCACTAAAATAACAATAACCCCCACACTTAAAATTACAAATATTATTACTACATTTTTAAGTCACACGTCACCAAACTCGGAGAAGACGGCATTACTTCGATGGTGACGGAATATAACACCGCGTTATATTTGGACACGTGGATGTAATGGGTCACCCGAAATTAGGCGGATATGGGTTTGGGTTTGGATCCGGATTGGTAGGGGAAAGACTGGATTGGATTGACGAAAGAGAGTGACGACGAAACATTGGACGAATCGGAGCATCTTCCTCTGACTCTGTGAGTTTGGCGCTGTTATCATCAGCAAAGCTTGGGACGATCGGATCAGATATACATACGAAGTATACGTATAGATTTATATACATATATGTATATGTGATATGGAGCCTCCTCCTTTCCAAGAAGCTGCGCGCTGCGATGTCTGCAAATGCAGCTTCAACACTTTCAGGCGACGGGTATTTCCAATCTCTTTTTATATTTTATTTTTAATTTTAAATAGTGTATTTAATTTTACATTCTCGCACGCAATCTGATTAATTATCGAAAATTAATGAATCCTGTCAAGTTCGCTTCGATCGCGTTTTCAGGCAAGATCGACAATGGTTTCGCACTTGTCGCTTGGTGTTTCCCTGCTGGATAAAATTTAGAATTTGGATTTTCATTTTATTTACTTTTTGTGGGAACAAATTCTTATTTAATTTTACCTGTATTATGCTTAGTCCCAAACATAACGTTTTCACGGGGCACAATTAGCTCATACTTTGGATGGCTCAACAATGCCTAGTTTCGAAATGTACAAACTTTTAATTGCCTCATTCTCATTTTCCCTTTTTGCAGCACCATTGCCGATGTTGTGGGAGGACATTTTGTCACGAACATTCTTCAAATCAAATGGTATTACATGTAATTGTTGTTGTTATGCTATTCTTTTTCTTGTTTTCCCTATTTCGTGCTGTTCTAAAGTTAATTTTAATGAGTTTATTAATATGTGACAATCATTAAGCAAACTTGTTATGTGCACATATTCAGGCTTTACCACAATTTGGCATTCTCTCGTCCGTCAGAGTTTGCAGTGATTGTTTCAATGACTCCTCTCGGTAATTAATTCTACCCTCGATGAGACTTTTATAAGATTTAAAGCATATTTTTTTAATAATTGAATGCACATTATGCTCCGTTGTTGAGATTATTATATGCTCTGAGTTTATCTCACTGCTATTGAATGTCAGGCTATTAGGACTTTCTATATTTTCCTTCTCTATACATTAATATTTTCTCTTTCCTCTATTTTGACTTTGAAATGGTGGAATTCGTTTTGGTCACAGACCTGTGAAAGATAATGTACAGGCTTCTTCAAATGGAGTTGAATCTGTGTCAGATGGAGTTTCTAGATTAAACATTGTCGATGATGTTGATATGGACTCAAAGGCTGAACCAACTGTAGAGCATCAGCTTGTCGTAGGTGTTAAGGAATGTAAGTGTGGAATGCCTCTATGTATTTGTGAAGCTCCAGCTCCATCTGTGGATGTAGTTCCCTCACAGGTATATATTTTTCTCTCTAGTTGGATTATCAGTTTGCCATGCATGCATCTCATAGATTTAATTTCCTTCGTTTGTAGAGTAAACCTTCTTCCGCCATTGTTCCTCAGTCAAATCCAAAACCGAAGAAAACAGAAGCTGTTTTAAAGAATAAAGGTTCTACTTCAAACAACAAGTCTAGGTAGGTTATGTGAAGTGCTTTTGGTTTTCAATCCTTGCTGTTCCTTGTATTATGGTTGATTGTAGAATCCAGATGATGCATGATAATCAATCAGCAGTTCAAGATATAAAGCAAGGAGTCCAATTAATTAGTTTTGAGTTTGGGACCTCTGTTTCTGACTACTACTTTTTTTGAAACTTGAGTTCAGAAATTTTCTAGAGTACCTGCAGGATGAGGAGGGTACTATGATTCCGGGTCATCATCCCAATTTTGTAGAACATGAATATTTTTCTTGCTATTTTATGTTTGTTGTTGGCCCATATAATGGAATGTGCTTTTAGGCATACTGAGTCCATACATGTCAGTCAATAATTTTATGCCATGTATGTTTATAGTAACTTGTTTTTATCGGCTTTAGCTATTAACAGTAACTGTATATCTTGTCTGAAGGATGTATTTGATCAAATTTTGCAAGTAGGATGATGGTCCGCTCATATCATCCCCAATTTTCCATTGGTTACTCCCCTCAATGATAAAGAAACCAACTTCTTCTAATATTTTTGTCAACACTATTCCATGATAACCAAGTCCTTTTTTTTCTTTAATATGATTTGTGAACTTAGTAGTTAATATGAAAATTTTCTTCTATACAATTTAACCATATTAACGGTGCAAAATTTTCAGTTCTGTTTTCAATCGTGGTCAAGTGAATAATGATACTGTGGATAAATGTCTTAAGGATTATGAAGTGAACGGGGAGGTATTAATTGTGTATTATCTATTTAAAAGTAATAATAAATCTGCAACAATTCAGAGAACTTATGTGTCATGTCTTTTTTGTTGTTGTTGCATTGTGTTCCCATGCTTAGGGTTTGAGAGAAGCCATAAAGAATGGTGACAATGCTGCAGTGAAGAAGCTTCTCAGTGAGGTAGTTATTATTATAGTTCAATAATTCAATTAGTATTTCAGAATGGATTTTATTATATTTTATCTTTGGCAGGGTGTGGATGCAAATTACCACGACAAGCAAGGATTATCTTTGTTACATTTGGTGCTGCGCTCTTTCTCTCTCTCTCTCTCTATATATATATATATATTTTTTTTTTTTTGAGTGCTTTGAGTTGTATGGCACTGATGTTAAGATTAATTGGGTGCAGGCAGCAGTCTTTAATCAAACTGATATAGTTTTCACTCTCATGGAAAGTGGAGCAAACCTGGACTACAAGAATGCTCAGGGTAATCAATATTAATCCCTCCTAAAGTTAAAAAACAATTTATCGAGTTGTTGAATGATGGAGGAATAAAGACTATCAGGGCATGAGGCATAACCTTGTGCAAGAGGGGTGTTGCTATGTTAAGTCACACTCATATTCATATATATTACTACTGATTCCTGGATTATGCAAGAACACTAGCAAGCTGCATTCAGTCGCATAACTTTTGCACTTGATGATTCCTAACTGCTTTTTTTCTCCTTCTAGGGGAAACAGCCTTCGACTGTGCTCCTGCTACTTTGCAATATAAGATGCGACAGAAGAGGGAAGAGTATGAAGCACCAAAGCACTAGAACCATCTGAGAGAGTTCTACATATGTTCTTGACATCTTTAAGCTACTTGTCAATTTATCTGTTTCCCCTATTGAAAAATGTTTGGCAAACCAGTAAGCGAACTACCTTTTTTCCATCATGTATGACACACACAGTAAAGACACAGGCTACAATTCGAGGGAGTGTTAATAATAACAAGTCCCTTTACAAGGCAATGGGATTTTTCCACTGCTTTTGAAGATGGTCTAGCTTTGCAAGACATAGATAAGATCGAACAATAAAGAAGGTCGGGCACAAACAAACACTAACTTATGCGCATTAAAGTTATTTATTTATTTTTAGTTTTTTTGTGGTGGTGTAGCATACATACTGTAGTAGTCTTGGTACTGTTTAAGTAAAGGTGCATTAGATCATAATCTTTAATCGTCAGCAACTTTTTGTTGCAAAGCGTAATGCTGCAAAAATATTGAAGGCAATATGGTCAGATGTGGGGTGCAATTGAATGATGCTTGAAGGCATGGATAAGGGCATTGAATGATCATCTGATCTTTTTCTTTCTTTTCTTCTTCTTTATGAGATTTTCTTTTATGGGATGATAGGGGAACATTTTCCTTGAATGATATTTGTGCATGTGTAATTATATGATTATGTGAGACCGTCATTTATTAGGTTTTCTCTTTGTATATTTCTCTTTACTTTATTATTTTATGTAATAAAGCAATGAGAAATGATGGTAACCTTGGTGGGATCTGACTAAGAATGGTACGAATTAACACATGCATTGACTCATCCTTACGTATTATGGAAAAGCAAGTAAACCTGCCTTGAACTTTCTGGTCTTTCTTAATTAGCTACATGTATACGTTTTTACATATAACGACCTACATATAATAGAATAGAATATAATATATATATATATATGTATAAATATTGTGCTAATCTGTGAGACATTTTGATAATAAAGTTTAATTCTTGCGAACTAACAGTGTGGATGTGATGGTAAAGTTTGTAAATTTAGAACTAAAATTGGAATGATGTCGAGTGGAATTGATATCTGGCATATAAGAAAAAGCTTAAAAGCAGAAGGAGACAATCAACGCCATAGACTTTTTCAAGATGACCGGATCGAGCTTGCTTTAGCTTTACCCATATTATAATTAAAAGCTTAACACATATAAGAAAATCATTTAAAAAAAAAAAAAACCAAGTTAAAACAAATAGAGCCACCGCCCAAACTTGGACGTGCACACGCACTGAACAAAGATGACCTAATGATAGGTCAGTTGGACACTTTATTCCCGGTGATTGGTGATGCATGAAAAATAAATTTGAATTCAAACAAAAGAAAAAAAAAAAAAAAAAAGTAGCTAAAGAGACTCCACCACCTTAAGCATCAAACTTTTATGTGTCTTTATAAAGAAGCCAAAGTCTCATATGAACCTCCCCTTTTCTTCCTTCTTCCTTTGATCGTTTCTACTTTGCTTGCTTTGTTTGTAGATGCACGTTTCAATGGGTCTGTTTGTGGATGATCTATCTTCTGATATGATTGCTATTCATCTCTTATACAAAACAGCTCTTGTAATTGCTGTTATAAGATGGGTTTTGTCTTGGGCTCTCAGACTCAGAAACAGAACACAGCTCTTGTCCTCCTCCGCCGTCAATGGCGATATCGGTGACGATATTCTTCTACAGACTGATCAGCATCCTTCTCCTGTTGCTCCTCCAAATTCTTCTTCTTCTTTGTCCACACAGATGATCGTAGACAATCTCATACTGACCACCTTCGGAGAAATCAAGGAGAGACTGCCAAAGTCTTGCGGTTGGGAAACGTGTGCGGTGTGTTTGAACCAATTGGGGATGAGAGACGAGGTTAGGGAGCTCAGAAACTGCTGTCATGTTTTCCACAGAGAATGCCTTGACAGGTGGTTGGATCACGATCGTGATCATCATCACAAAACATGTCCCCTCTGTAGGGCCCCTTTACTCACTCCGTTTCAATCTCAAAGCTTAAGCTTTAACGGTACTGCCAGATCTCAGCCTAGCTGGGCCGTCGAACGACTTCTATATCTCTTCGGGGACGATCTGCTTATTTAATATCATTGTCTTGTTCCTCATCAACCGCTTTCACTGCTCCTTTCGTCGGATTTTTGTATTAAAATCTCCAGAGTTTTCATTTATTAATATAGATAGGATATCATATATATATTTGTGTAAATACATATATATCTATATATAATTAACGATCTGTACCAGTAGTATCGCTACGAGACATGGGAATTTTGTGGAGCAACATACGACAACACAATCAAAACAACTAGAAATTAGAGCTATTACATATTGCAGTTTGTGTGTATATTTTAATGTAATTTAAAAGTCTTTTATTCATTTTTTTTTTCATACTTTTCACGTCGAAAGGTTCAAGGACATTTGTGCTGCCACTTTTTTGTACTACTTTTTTAATTCCTACTTTGCCTAAATGCCATAGAGAAAAGCAACTGTAGAATGATAGATAAATTGATGGATGGAAGAGATACAAATATGCACGCACAAATATATATGGTTTTCTATAAAAGAAATATAGGGATTTGAGACCATTCATTTAATGATTTCAATTCTCACTAGAATAAAAAAAAATGATCCATATCTTACTAACCATGTTAACAAATTTTGTAATTAAATAGCGAATCCGACTTCCATTAGATTTTTTGTTTATGTTTTTATTTTTATTTTTTTATTTATCCTTTTTGTCACGCTCAAGCCTCAAGTACTTTCTACTTCAAANCAAAAAAAAAACAAAAAAGGGCCTCGAGTTGTACTGAAAATCTTTTCCAGGCCCAACGATTGCTCTCTATTAGGGACGCCCATTAGGACCACACGACCTCACGTGGGCCCATAACAAGAGCCAGGGCTAGTTAACCCGTACGACATGATGGGCTAAACTGTTCTGGCTAAATCCCAAATATTTGTCATAAAAAATTGCATTTTTTTATGCCTGCCCACATATGAAAATATTTTCTCTTCATTTTTAAATTTATTTTTTTCCCTAATTTAAAGCAATTATCAATTATACATTTACTGTCCACATTTTTTTCCTATCTATTTCTCTCTCTTTTATTTCTTTCCTATTATCTTTATTTTTTTTAATTTTTTTCTCACCCAAGCTCATTTTTCTCAAGTGGTATCAGTTTAAGCTAATGTAACTTTTATTTTCTAAATTACATTTTATCAAAATTTTCAAGAAATAAATAAATTATTTTATAAAAAAATAAAAATCATATTAACTCAAAGCTTTAGAGGACACCACATGTATATATATATATATTAACATAAACTTCAATAATATAATTACTAGAAAAAGAAATAAAAAAGAAGAAGTATTTTATTGACATGGATGAACTTAGATAAAAAATAAAAAAATAAGAAAATAAAAAAAAAAAAGGAGAAAAAGAAAGACATAGTTCACTGAAAAATAAAGAAAACAAAAAAAAAGTGAAAGAGAGAGAGAGAGAGAAAAAAAACGCTGAATATGCTGTGTGACAGGGGACGGGGGAGTAAGGGCGGCCCACAGATTGTGCCTTAAGGTTAGAAAGGGTTTATCCAAAAAAAAAACTGAGGGGACTTAGGGCTTACGGTTTGGGCTTGACCCCAGCCCGGTAGGCCCAACCCCCAGGCTCCAAGCCCGTCATCCAACCCATGGGCAACCCGAAGTTCTCCCGATGTTTTTGTATTTTATTTTTTTTGGTTGTTGGACAAATAGCTTCACCCTTTGCGCTTTTTTCATCGTTGAATTATTCTTAGTTAAAATTATTAAAACATCTTATGCAAATCGAGATGTATAGTTGAGCATTTTTTATTTTTAAATAATGTTTTGAATTTGAGTATTATGAAGGTAATAAATTTGCGTTGAAAAGTTTTATTTTAGTAGATTCATCCGTCTCGAGCTGAATTATAAAAAAATATATATATAGTACTTTGATATCGTTATGTAAATTAAAAAAAAAATATTACTAATATATAATTCAAAATTTTTATTCTTCTCAGAGTTTAATTATTTTTAGTTGAAATTACTAAACCACAGTTCAAACGGTGATGCACTGCGGGTTATAAGGTAAGATACAAAAACTTATGTGAACGTACGCACCATATTTTTCATCTGCCTCTAGCCTTTTTTTCCCCTCCTTCTCTTCCTTTTTCTTTATCTTTTCTTTCTTTATTTTTTTCCTTCAGTATGCTTAATTTTTCTTTTCTTCCATACCATCTTAAACCAGTTTTTTGTTTTCCTCTTTCTCTGTTCTTTATTTTTTTATAATTTTTTTTCTTATTCATCATTTTTTTCTCATTCAAACTCATTTATCTCAATAAAAATATTTGTAAAAATTTAATTAATTTATTAATTAGATATTTCCAATCCACATTTGAAAATAAGTGTTAATTTTTAGTTTTGAAATAATTTTTTTTAAAAGTAGATTTTTGAGGAAAAATGAGTTTGAGAGAGAAAAAAAAATGGAGTCAATTAAGAGGGAGAGAACGACAAAAAAAGAAGAATAAAAGCACACTATCAGTGGACATTCTCTCTATGTTTCTTTGAAAAACATAAAATAAAAATATAGTTAAGAATATAATTGGTAATTCACTGGTAATAAATTTTAAAAATGAAAGTCAAATGTCTTAACACCCCTTATTGGTTGTCAAATATAAAAAAATTCTTAATTTTTTTTCACTTTAATTAGTAATATACGCTCCCAGTAATTAATTTTGCTTCCAAACCGTTATATATAAACATTTTCTAACCGCTGTGCTACATTGTTTAGAAAGTGAATTTGTAAGTTATAATATAGGTTTTGTGAATCAGAACCAATTCTTTTTATTGATAAACAGATTTGGAGTTTTTATATGCAGAAATTAATTTATATGAATTATATACATTTTAAAAGAAATTATAAAATATTATTTAATTTTATAAATTCTATATAAAATTTGTAAATAATTCAATAAATTTTTAGAAAATAAATTAAATTTTTGTTAAATATTTATATTCACAATTTTTTATCAAATTTTT